>CAXKVW010000577.1:0-82141 GCA_964058825.1 Carex arenaria | reverse complement strand
CACCAAAAGAAAGAAATTAAATTGAGAAAACGATGTCTGATAACCAGCATATACTGATCTTGGTTGATCAACAGATTATCACAATTACAAATTAGATGCTTAAGGTAAGTACTCTCGTCACTTAATATGTCATAAAATTAGCATGGAATTGTTGAGGGACTCACCCCAATAGTTTACATGCCAGTATTAACTATTAACCCTGCCATGTGCGTTGCAATTCTACAATATTTCTTAGCACTCCAATAATTGATCCATGACAGCATTACGCCAAAAAAAATTAGGGGTGCTGTTGATTTTTATGAGACAAGAATTGATCTGAGGAGAGATTATTATTATTGAACAGTAGTTCTTTTTACAAAGTTCCTATGCTATATTTATAACAAAATTCCTAACGGCTATTAACGGCTAATCCTATTCTACTGTAGCTACAGATCCGTTGGTACTGTACAGTCTATTCTAAACTAACTTCTATTTAATTGATCAATGATGAATGGCTGAGATCAATTAGCTATTTCTAACTTATTATTTTCAACACTCCCCCTCAAGCTAGGAATGTAAATATCGTACAATCCTAGCTTGCTTCAAATATTCTCGAATTATTTTGAATCCAATCCTTTGGTGAAGACATCCGCTAATTGATCTTCACTTCTAATGAAAGGTGTCTCTATTTCTTTGTTTTGAACCTTCTCTCTAATATAATGACAATCAATCTCTATGTGTTTTGTCCTCTCATGAAACACCGGATTCGAGGCAATATGCCGAGCGGAGTTATTGTCGCAATACATTTTCATTGGTTGATCAAATTCAATACCCATATCTTTGAGTAGTTGCTTGATCCATATTAGTTCACTTGCGGTAGACGCCATGGCTCAATATTCCGCTTCCGCACTTGAACGAGCCACGACACCTTGTTTCTTGCTTTTCCATGTGACTAGATTCCCGTCTACAAATGTACAAAAGCCGGTGGTAGATTTTCTATCGAAACTACCGGCCCAATCTGCATCGGAATAGCCACATATTGCATTAGATTTATTATTAGTCATAAGTATACATTTCCTGGGGTTTTGCTTTAGATATCTCAAAACTCTATTTGCGGCATCTAAATGAGGTGTTCTAGGTAGATGCATAAATTTACTAATTTGACTTACCGAAAAAGATATGTCCGGTCTAGTTACCATAAGGTAAATTAATTTTTCTACTAGTCTTTGAAAATTATTTATATCATCTAAGGGTTCACCATCCTCAGTATTTAATTTATATTTGCTATCCATTGGTGTAGAGATTGGCTTACAACCTAACTTACCCGTTTCTTTTAATAAATATAGTGTATATTTTCGTTGTGAAATAAATAGACCTTTGCTTGAAAAAGCTACTTCTATCCCTAGAAAATATTTTAAATATCCTAAATCCTTAATATCAAATTTTTCTTTTAATTGAATTTTTAATTTTCTAATTTCTTCTAAACTACTTCTGGTGATTATAAGGTCATCTACATAAACTAACACAATAGTTATGTTATTTCCTTCTATTTTTGTGAATAATGAGTGATCGGCACTACTAGTATTAAAATTGCAAAAATTTAAATATGAGCTAAGTTTTCCATACCATGCCCGAGGAGATTGCTTCAATCCATAAATTGACTTATTTAACCTACAAACTATATTAGATTTGTTCTCCATTTTATGACCGGGTGGTAGGCTCATATAAACCTCTTCTTCAAGTGTTCCTTGAAGAAATGCGTTTTTCACATCCATTTGGTATAGGTTCCAATTATTATTCACCGCAATAGAAAATAAAATTCTAACGGTATTCATTTTGGCCACCGGTGCAAAGGTTTCATTATAATCAATACCATAGGCTTGAGTATACCCTTTTGCTACTAACCTAGCTTTATACCGTTCTATGGTACCATCACAATTATATTTTATTTTGTATACCCATTTACACCCTACGGTTATTTTATTTTTTGGTAATTGTACGATTACCCACGTATTATTTTTTTCTAATGCTCTTAATTCCTCCTTCATAGCATCGCACCATACCGGTTTGGTTATTACTTCTTGATAATTATTTGGTTCTTCTTCCTTGTGAATAGAAGTAAGAAATACATTATACTCGAGTGAAATGTTTTTATATGATACAAAGTCTTGTATGGGGTATTGTACCGTATAGATTTCATAACCCCTAAGTCTAGTGGAAGGTATAGTTATTCTTGAGGTTCTCCTTAGAGTTGTGGTCTCTTCTTCCTCATTATTATTATTACTATTACTATTATTATTATTATTATTATTACTACTACTACTAATATCGTCATCATTATTGTTATTATTATTGAAAATATTGTTATCCATTTCTTCTTCATTTTCGATCTCATGTTCATAATTTAAATTCGGTATGAAATCTAAGTCATCTAGGTGAATTGTTGGAGGCCTATTTTGATGATTTCCATATGAATTGTTGATATTCTCACCATTTTTAAAATATGGTTCATCTTCACAAAATATCACATCTCTAGAAATAAATATTTTTTTAGTAATCGGATCGTAGCATTTATAACCCTTTTTTGAATATGAATATCCTAGAAAAATAGCCTTTGTTGACATATGATCAAATTTATCTTTTCTTTTAATATGAACAAAACACACACAACCAAAAACTCTTAAATAATCAAGATTCTTTTTTTGTTGATAAAGAATTTTGGTTGGACTTTTATTTTTTAAAACCACACTTGGTAGTCTATTAATTAGATGCGTAGCACAAATGATGGCATCCGACCAATATATTTTTGGAACGTTATTTTGAAATAATAGTGCACGTGTCATTTCTAACAAATGTCTATTTTTTCGTTCCGATACTCCGTTTTGTTCGGGAGTATTTATGCATGTGATTTGATGAATAATTCATTTTTCTTTAAAGAGGGTTGTAAAATATTTATTTACAAATTCTGTTCCGTTATCCGACCTAAAGATTTTAATTTTGGTATTAAATTGAGTTTCTACTAGACATAGAAATTCTCGAAAATAATTAAAGACTTCATCTTTTGATTTTAATAAATACAACCATATAGCTTTAGAAAAATCGTCAATGAATATAACAAAATATCTAAATCCATTATACGAATTAATTGGGGCCGGACCCCATACATCGAAATGGACTAAATCAAACGAGGCTTCACTTTTACTATTAGAAAGTGAAAAGGGAAGTCTCGTTTGCTTCGTCATTTTACAAATATCACAATTAATACAATTAGATTTTGGAAAATCAAAAATCCTATTCAAAATCTTGTCGGAAGGATGCCCAAGCCTTTTGTGCCATCTTTCGTAATTAATTGAACTTGCCGAAGCGCAAAACTTAAATTCTTGTAAATTCAAAAGATAGTGTCCATTTTTTAGAAAACCTTCACCAATTTTCTCCCCGGTTATCCGGTCCTGAAATACAACATCGTTGTAAGAAAATATGGCATTACAATTAAATTCTTGTGTTAATTTTTTAACCGAAAGTAGGTTTATAGGAAATGAATTTAAATATAAAATGTTACTAATTTTTTTGTTACATAGATCTATCTCACCTATGTAGTTTATTTTTTCTTTCATGCCATTGGCCACTACCACATATTGGTCATTTTTTGGTAACCTTAAATTGGTAAGAAATTTTCTATTCCCAAACATGTGGTCGGTTGCACCGCTATCGATAATTATTTGATCAAAAAAATTTAAATCTTTAGATTGAGATACGATACCACATGAGTGAGGAATCTGGTTTTGATTTGAAATCAGCACAAACAGTTGCTGGAGAAGCTGCTGCACTTGATCCACTGACCCACTTGACCCATTTCCGCCTGACCCGCTTGAAGCTGACCCGCCAGCAAAAAAACCAGAATTTAGGGCACTGGTTCGGTTTAAATCCGGTTCACCTGAGCCGCTGGAGGTATTAGTTTTAGGTCCGGTCTGAGAGGAGAAGCCGCCTCTTATTTCTTTCTCCCTTTCTCTCTGTTTTTCTTCGTTCCAGTCACTACCCCCTCTGGCCTTCGGTTCCGCCTCCTTCCACCACCGTGGCCTTAGGTGGGGATGGAGGAAATAGCACCGATCGGACCTGTGCCCCTCTTTTTTGCAGTGAGAACACTTCTCACCCTTGTTATTCGGTTTATGTGACTGATTTTGAGAGTTAGGTTTTTGGAGATGTTTCACGGCATGGCCTTGAGGTTCGTGTCCCTCACCATTACTGGTCTGTGGATCCTTCATTGCAAGCCTCAGCGACTCCTCTCGCTGGATCTGACTAACCACTTCGGCAAAGGAAGGCAGGTTAGGCGCTCTGATAATTTGAGACCGTATGATCTCATAGCTTGCATCAAAGCCTGAGAGGTACTGAAAAATTTCATCTTCCTCTTGCCTTTTCATGATTTCTTGCAGGTCGGTTGTAATTGGTCGATAAATTCGAAGCTCATCGAATTTCTTTTTAAGGGAACCGAGATACTCTATATGGCTTATGTTCCCCTTTTGCTCTTGCTGAATTTCCTGTTTCAATCGATATACATGAGCATGATTTTTTTGTTGGCCATGGAAATCTTGTACACATTCCCATAGCTCTTTTGAAGTGTTGCAGCTATGAATGAACAAGTCGGAAATTTTCTGTTCCATTGACCCATGAAGCCAGGAAATAACCGCATGATCCTCTTTTTGCCATTTGCGAATGGCAGCTTTCTCGGCATCTGTTTCTTTTAATGGGTCTTCTGGTTCGGGTTTCTTTTTATCTCCGGTGATGAAATCAATCTTGTCTCGCGCACTAAGCGCAAATGTTACCGATCGAGCCCATGACAGATAGTTTGTGCCATTGAGAAGGGTATGAGAGAGTTTCGATGGGTTGGTAGCTTCTTGTTGCCCCCATGGATCCATCTCTGATTTGCTGGTATTGAATTTAGATTTCTTGAATTTCTCAGTAACCAGATTTACTGGTATCTGTTGAAACTGGAAGCCTTATCAGAATTATCGGATTTATTGTTATTGGTTTTTTCAGAATCTTAGTGCTCTGATACCATGTTGATTTTTATGAGACAAGAATTGATCTGAGGAGAGATTATTATTATTGAACAGTAGTTCTTTTTACAAAGTTCCTATGCTATATTTATAACAAAATTCCTAACGGCTATTAACGGCTAATCCTATTCTACTGTAGCTACAGATCCGTTGGTACTGTACAGTCTATTCTAAACTAACTTCTATTTAATTGATCAATGATGAATGGCTGAGATCAATTAGCTATTTCTAACTTATTATTTTCAACAGGTGCATTTGGAATAAGGCTTAGGTTAGTCATGAGAATAGTCAGCTAATTCAAAATTGAGATAGTGAGCTAATCTAACTTTTGGTTGAGTTAATAAAATAGCATGCTAACCCACAAAAAACAAACAAAGAATAATAATTCGGAATAGTTGCTAATCCGGATTAGCACAATACTTTACCCCATCCAAACACAGCCTAAGAGAATATGCATACAATAATAGAATGGTAATAATAAGAAAAGTCATATTTTCAATGCTTAACATTTTGTTGAATATTGATTCAATACATGAGTTGAACTAACTAATTTTGTGGTAAAGAACACATTTTGTTGAATATTGATTCAATACTTGACTTTACTAACTAATTTCTGTGGTAAAGAGCACATTTTGTTGAATATTGATTTAATAATTGACCTAGTGGATTCCATAATTGTTGATACAACTTACCTTTTATGCTAGCTGGAGGAAGATTTATCTTTTATTATGTTTCCTTTTGTAATATATTCAAATATCGAATAAAATATGTACAATAATAATGAAGGTAGATAAAGCAGCAAAGGGTATGGCCTAGCTGCCATAATATCTTATATAAAAGGAGGATGTCCTCTCTTGTAATATAAGAACTTAGAGTTTAGCAATAAAATAAATCAAGGGTTGGTAAGGAATTTTATGGAAGTTGTGTGTTATTTATTTATTTCAAATAAGTTGGCATTGTATCAGAGCACACGTATCAATTATGCGCACTTCCATAGCCAAATTGGTTTCTTGTGTGACTTTTTCCTTTCTTTTTCCTCTGATTATTTCTCTGCTAGTACTTATTCTCTTGAACAGTTGAGAAAAGAAAAATGACCGAGAAGTCAGAATTTTCAGAATTTCTTTTGCTCTTGGAGAGTCTGACTGCTACCTGTTCACAACTTCTATAACAAAACATATCGGTTAATACCGGTCAAGATGGGCTTCCTTCCGCTATGACAATCAAGCTCGACGGACAGAATTTCAACTTATGGTCTCAAATGTTGAAGATGAAGCTGTAGGGTAGAGATAAGCTCAGCCATATCAACGGTTCGATACCCAAACAATTAGAAACTGAGGCAATCTACCGCAAGTGGTAGATCGAAGACTCCTGATGGGTCAAAAAGAGAACACTACTTTTGATACAAACAAATATATCTTTCAACCCAAATTTCAATTTACGATCGGATTACAAGCATATAATCCTGCCGTATAGTATAATTGGGGTGTCTATCTACAGGGATAGTGTATTAGATTATGAACAATTTTCACTAGTCTAGGTGCTCAGAAACTTAGTATTTTATGTTGTCGTGCTAATTGCAATTAGAGAATTATAACTTGACTAAATTAAACAGTAAATAGAGAGTCTTTAGGGCTCAGGTTTCCTATCCTTCTTAATCATGCTGACATCTGTTTCGACATTTATCTATGCCGATGCAGCAAAATACAGATTGTCTGCAGAGCACCCCGCATACGGTACTGTCACTACCCGCAGGGCACACTGAGTGCTTTGTTATTCATTTTGAAATGTTTTCAGGTCTTTTAATCGGCTTTTGGGCTACCAAGACTAAGGTATTTTAAGTACGAAATTATATTTTTTTTTCCTTATATATGTTACCCCGTAATTAAAATATCTGAAATCCCCCACCTAATCTAAGTGCTTTCTAATGTTGTTCCAACTATAGTCTAGTATGTCCGTAGAGGAACCAAACTTAGTTTAAGATACTTTTTACGCTATCCTGCCAAGGGAGCCCACAAGGTTCTAACTCTAGTCTTTGAACCGCAACCAAGTCTCATTAGCTGAAGTGTTAGTACTTACAATGCATTATCTTTCTCACACAAGAATGCAAATGACTACGCAACTATTGGTATGTTGAGTTCATTGGCATATAGTAGACAGAACTATGTATGCAAAGATACCATAAAAATTTTAAAGTGCAAAAGAAATTCAACACAAACAAAACATAGACAAATATAAAAATATAATTAAGAATTCAAATACAACCCTCACCTAGAGATGAGAGATTTAGCTTCTCATGACCATAACAAATAAAGAGAACATAAATTACAACTCTTTTGAAGATCGAAAAACCTTTGTCTCCTTAGATAACGCCTCTTTGCTTGGCTTCTAATGGCTACTCCTCTCTCCCTACGTACTCTCTAACCTAGCCTAACAATGAGGATTGTTAACTATAATATTGTACTTAACTAAAGTAAACACGCACACATAAATCCTATTGCAAGAGAGGTATTTATAGTCTTTCCTAAATAGTAGTGGAGTAGTGGACATCATGGGGGGCATGGGGCCTACCCATGATCTAACTAGATTCGTCTAAAAATAGCGCAACACAAAAAATAGTATTCCTTCTAGACTTCGTCCAAAAATAGCGCTGCTGATCAGACTATCAGATTAAAACAATCCACGGACCGTGTGGACTCTAGACTATGCCGAATGCGGCATAGGGGACCCCGCACGATTTCTTGACTTAGCGTATTTTCATGAAATTTCATCACTTCACTTGTTGTAAATTTTGTATAATGTGTTGCATGACACTTTTGCTCTATTTTTGGCCAAAATACACAACTTAATCTCTTCGGGACCATTGGAAATTGGAGTTGTCTCAAGATTGGAATGCTTGATTTGAAGTGATGGTGTTCGTGAACTCTCTTCCAATACTTGTTCTTCCTCCGGTTGACTTCCTCTCGTGGTTATATTGGCGAGATTGATTGTGTGGAATATGATAGATTGAATAATGTCGTCACATATCTCAGAATCGCCATCTTCAATTGTGCTTGAATTGTAGTAGCCTTTATCGGATAGAAATTCACCAAGGGCAGAGAGAGATTGGTGTGGTTCTTCCTCGTTACTATCCCAACAATCCACTTTATTGTCGCTTGCCAGCTCGTCCGATGTTAAGGTGCCTTCATCCAAACTGCATACTCGGTTGCCTTCGACCGGATACTTCAAAGAGCTCTTCATATCAAAAGTAGCCTTCTGGTTACCTATATTCAGTGGTATCTGAGGTAACTCGTTGATAGCATTGCGCTGCATTCCTTAGTCAACGTAACTTTCATACAATTGTGCGATTGCTTCAGATAAATTTGTACATGTCCTAATCAACCCAAGAAAATATTGCAAACGTTCTACAATATCTTCTAAGGAACTCCAGAGAAAAAAAGTGAAAAAAACATATTGCAGCGCAACTCCTGAGCAAATCATAAATTCTAAGATATCCAGGTAGCTAGAAATTTGACTGGCCTTACAAGATGAGGTCAGATAAATTTCTTGTTTCACCAATCAAGGAAAAAAAAATCATATACACCCTCTTTTTACAGAAGCCACTGTCATTGTTAGTTAGTACACACCTGGGGGATCCTAATCGCCCATTAATCGGACTCCTTGATACATGGCACCAGGGCAGAGATCATCTAAAGTATCCACATTTCGAAAGCCGCTTAGTTCTCTAATGCAAATCCAACCTCGGCGAGAGAGGAATTCACGGAAGTCTTCTTCAGTGTAGAAGGTTCTCTCTTCTGTTTGCACTGGCATGCGGTCTGTCTCGTCAAATGTGCAAACTTTGATACTTATCCCTGTTTTTTCAGAAACCAATTCATTTTCTATTGGTAAAAGAAGCATTCAATTAAACTAGATATTACTTCACAAACCATAAGACAGATTCAGTAAATACTCTTCTTTAGCAATATATTTCTCAGTGGAAATTTCCACTAACCCTAAAAAAAAAAAAAAACATAAGATAGATACATAATTGAGAGAGGAGCTCAATTGCCACCCATTTTCTTTTTTAATCAAGCACTTTAAAAGGTTATCCTGGCATTTTACAGGACCTCTTAAAAATATTGTATTTGGCCATTCACTGCCAATTACTACCAGTATTCCAGTACTGACCTGCTATAATATTTACAAAATTTAATTCAAGATTAATTGAACTCGTTTTTTTTTTTTTAATTTAAGCACTTATGCAAGGATATTTCGGTCTTTTACAGAATTTTTAAAAACACTCATATTTGACACCAACAGAAAATTTACCAATGGCCACTATTGACCTCCATTTTTTTTATAAATGTAAAACAAACTTATATAATTGGGATATGCAATTGAGAATTTCTCTAATTTTCATTTTAAAGTTTTGCTTAATGCAAAGATTACCCCTCTTCGACAAAAATGTCCCATGTTTTAACATATCAGTAATCTTTGTACTGCATACATCCTGTACATCTGTACCAAATAATCCAATTCATATAATTTCACATAGTTCTTTAATTCTTTGATTTGTGCATTTATACTCTGTAAAAATGTTTCTGAAGTTGACCTGGGATAGGGCCCTGGCCGGTTCACTGGTACAGTGTGTAACACGCTTACATAAACACCATGTAGTATAAAACCATGAAGACTTTGTTATATATGGTTTTTCTGAACTTCTGCTTATTAAAAAGGCAAAGCCAACATGAAACCTAGCCAGAAAAACCCATGAAGTATAAAAAAACTGAGAAGGTGAATTTCAAAAATTACCATCATCAAGATGAAGAGTATACGTTCCAAGTGGCATGTCCCTGTCAAAGCTCCTAACCACGTCATCTTCATCTTCAAGCCAAAATGCTCTTCTAGTTCGTAGCCCAAATGCACATTTGATGGCCTCCTTTATTGCATCTGATGTGCCATCGATACCTATTCTTTTGGTGTACTCCCCCCACTTCACCAAAATTACCCTTCCGAGAAAAGGTGCTTGATTTTCTTCACCTGTAATGGAATAAAAATAGATTAAAATATCTCCACCTCTACAAGAAAATTAACAACTATTGGAGTACCAAAAAAAATACATGAAATTGTATCATTGTACCATTTGTAGGGGTATCTCTCCAGTTCCATGGATTGGTACCATTTGTGGCAACTGCTTCAGCAGCAGTTATGGCAAGAGGATGCCTATCGCTCTCTAAATGGCGGTCCATGCTAAGTGTTGACCTGCCACTCCCTAAAGAAAAAAGAAAAAAAAATACAAGGTCATGGCTATGTTTAGTCAATGAAAAAACAAATGATCAGGCACAATCATTTATATACTTTTGTAATTCCTGGAGATATTAACTATTTACAATAAATGGGGGGTCTCTCCCCAGAATACGATAAGTGCATCATTTTGTAGTTGTTCAAATTCTATTTTCTGCTCAGCATTAAAATGACAAAAAGAGAAGGTAGAAAAATATGAGAGATACCTTCAGCAGAACCAAATGGAAGACTTGGATCTTCAAAACCTTGAAAAGATAAAAAATAAAAATAAAAGTAAAGAATTAATCTTGAATTGTTGTAAGAAGAATACAAGCCTCATTCAAGCAGAAAGAAGAAAGAAGAAATTGCCACACTAAAAACGTACTATCAGTATAGTAAAATGATCAGAGACATTTGCAGGATATGGCTAGACATGTTTCTGCACCACATATGGCCACACAGGATGAGATGTTCTCAAAGGGCGGGCCCGAGCCAGTCAAGCTTTTGCAGTTATGCTAAACTCCTTCAATGATTATTTATAGGGGTTGGGTTATCCTAATTTTATTTACATTCTCATGTGGGACAAAGGACAATTGAGCCTGTTGTCTGGATCAATCTGGATTTTGGTCCTTTCATGTTTTTGCCCCTGAAGTTCCATACATTTCCTTTTTACCCCAATAGTTCTTTAGCCCGGACCTAACCAGTCCATTATTTTTCTGGACTTAAAATTCTGTTTTTGTTTTGTTTGAAATTGTACTTTCCTTTTGGGTACAATGTCTGCACCTACACTGTTTGGAATGAGGCACTTGTATGCATTACAAACTAAGGTACAAAAATAATACCTTTGTCAGAAAACTGGAGATACGAATCAACCTTTGAAGTGGCAGCTGAAGTCGTACCAATGGCCACACTGTTTGTAGGCATGGGACTCTTATAAGGCGTGTTCTTGGTACGCTCTTTAAGCAACTCATCAAGCTCTTTATAGTAAGAAATCTTGGCAGGTCCACTCCCCTTTGAGTGGTGCTTTGCTTTCTTGAACTCTTTCAGCAGATTTCGCCACTTGTCCGTGCACATTGTTGGAGAGCGGTCGTATCCCTTTTCTCGCATCTTCGCTGAGATTTGCTCCCATAAATGCCTAATGACATCACCGGAATAACAAAAGGAATTATAAGAAAAGCAGTACCTTAATACCAAATTTCTGAGTCCATTCAAAATTATTACACTACTGCAATAAAGCAGCACACTTGACATATTTGTTAGTCAATTGAGACATACACCAGCAGCAGTCAGTCACTGTTTATTATTTGCTCACATCACATGAACAGTATGACACCTAACCCTAACTTGCCCATTCCCAAATCCCAATCAATAACCTAAGCCACAACATATCATCAAGAGATACTACTTAAAACCTAGCTGAAGCTGAATTACATAACCACTGAAAAACATAAAATTGACACTGATTACTTATTCCTCAGTTAAATTAGCAACACTGGAAATGATAAACACCACACCTGTTGGATTTAGTGGTGTTAAAGTGAGAATCCATCTCGCGGCGGAGTGCAATAAGGCCGAGCGTCTCCTCCTGGACCCAAGTCTCGGCGCGCTTCTTAGGCTGCTTAACCTCGCTTTGCTCCTCACCACCGCTGTTCTCAGCAATCATTATCTGCTGTTGGATTAGCATATCGTCTTGTGCCTTATCCTTGTATGGATCCACTGAAAGCTGCTTATCTGGAACTGGCAGGTACATCCCGGTCCCGGACTGCGAGAGGAGCTGGTCAAGAGCGACTAACGACATGTTACGACGAAGAGGTCAAGGCGCGCTCCCATTGGAGGAAAAAGGTTTCTCTGTTGTTTTTCTATTTGATCGCTCAGAAAGAAGAAGAAGAAGAGAGCGTGGCACAGAAGGCTGTGGGTTCGGTCGGCAGTGGATTGGTGAGCGGTGAGCGGTGAGTGGCTCGAATTAACATCCTCTGAGATATCGCAAACTTTGTGTGACTTTATAGAAAATCTAGACCGTTGAAATAGTTTTGCACGAATTTTAAAGTTGAATAATATTGGCCCCCTGCGCTATTCCCGAATAGACACCGAACACGTCGGTCACGCAAAAATTGAGGTATCTCAGAGGAAATGCACTGGAGGGGATCTGCCTCTGTCACTGGTGCTCTCCAGTTTCGAAGGTTCGGTTTTCAGTTAAATTGATCGTTAGATCAAGATCTGACGGTCAATAATTACACCTCATAGGTCGTTCTCGTTCGGACCCTCGATTTATTGACCGGGAATCAAGCCCGTTATTCGTAGCAGAATTATGGGCCCAAATTACATAGCCCATTGGACTCTTCCAAAAGAAAACAAAGATGGAAATCTTTTTTTTTGAAACCTTTGCAAATCTTGCGAAGTCGTGAGAGAAAATCAAACTCTCGACTACAAAGATGGAAATCTTACTGATAATACTAACTTATTATTAGTTTCAATTGTTTAAGAGACGATCGGATCCGAAATTTCTATTAATAACCATAAAATAATTCAAATTTCACAAAATACACATTTTTTTTTTTTCTAATTTTCTGAAATAACCAATTTGCTCGCTGGATAAACGTAGGTCGAAAGCTTTTTTTATAATATGAATAAACGTAGGTCGAAAGTTTCGAAACCATGTAAAAATGAAATGAGGGTACGAAGGGTAAGAAATAATAGTTTTTTCAATCAATTGTATTTTATTTTTAGCATTATAAAACAATAAATTTCTAAGTCTGCGTTTGTGCTAAGTTTTAAATCTTTCCCACTGCATGCTACTTTTATAATTTATTATTTTTAAATGCTACAAATTAAAAAATCGTTCTCAACTCTTTTGGCCTACTATTTTAACAACAAGATAATAGGGGTGTAAGCGGATCGGATACGGATATTATTTTTTGGATACGAATAGAATAAGATATTAGATGGATACGTACGGATACAGATCAAATATCGGATATCTGTAGATATATACATAAATATTTTCAAAACTATATAGTATATATCTACTATTCAGATACTGATAAATAAAATTCAAAACTATATCCATATCCGTATCTGCACGGATATTCGAATATCAAATATTCGTATCTAATTTTCGAATATGAATTCGGATACATATGAAAATTATCCGATCCGTTTGCACCCCTAAAGCCCACTCGTTTTGTCATTCGTGCGAGTTAATTCTGAACATATGAACATGAGATTGTTCTTAATTGTTTAGTAATTAATATTTCTAGCAATAAAACGGTTATTTGGAAATATTCTAAAAATACAAAGGATGGACGGCATAAACTAAAAATCACATAAGCCAAAAGGAGAATTCTCATTTCTTTCTGAAATAGAGATGGAAGGAATTCTTGATATGCAAGTTCTCTATATTTGGAAATAAAAAGCATAATTAATGTGCTGCAATCCTATTATATCTTTTAAACTTATATGTGATTATCTATTTTTGTATGAGTCTCAAGTATATATACACACACACCTATTTCTCTTCAATTTGTGAATCTCACATCCTACTAATCTTTCAACTTCTCTTCAATTTGTGAATTTGCTATGGATTGCATGAATATCTCGGCGGTCACCCCTCTCTACCCTGCTTTAATTAAGCAACAACAAGCCAATTTTTCTGAGAAATTGGTGTTGATCTCCCCTGTTCCGGAGCCGGTTCAGCCGCAATTTATTGTTGTCAAGATTAGCAGCTCAGAAGATGATCCAACAAGTTGGTTGGATAAAACCCATCACCCTATCAAAAAATGCATATTAGTCGTGCCATTTCCCTCGCCCAATGGTGAAGTTATTGAGAAGAGGTTGGTTTGTGTCTCTACAGATCGTCCCATGGGCCGAGTACTATGGAATCAAATTGAACGTTGCATGATATTGGATCCGAAACCTTACTTTCCTTCCTTGGCAACCTATTTCTGCCTTGGCGAGAGATTCCACAATCCAATCAAACAACCCAATCTTGAATTTGCTTGGGATTGCATGAGAATGTTGGTGGCCACCCCTCTGTACCCCGCTTTAATTATGCGAGAAGCCGATTTTTCTGAAACAAAGTTGGCATTGATTTCTCTTGCTCCGGGCCCAGGTCAGCCGCAATTTATTGTCTTCGAGATTAATATTCCAGCCAATGATGCAAAAAGATGGTTGGAATTAACTCGTTACGCTGACAATATATAAGCACATTATCCGTGCCATTTTTCTCACCCAATGGTGTTGTGATTCAGAAGAGGTTGGTTTGTGTCTCTACAGCTTGTCCCGTAGGCAGGGTGCTATGGAATCAAATAGATCACGGTCCGAAATTGGTAGATCCAATTCCAAGACCTTCTGCCATGAAAGCCTATTTCTGCATTGTCGAGAGATTCGACAATCTGATTAATCAACCTAATATTTCTGATACTGACATATATATGGTGCCAAGTTCGAAAGAGGCACTTTTGAGCAACAGTATGCCAGAACGTTTGACAAAGATGGTCGAAGATAAACTTCCTCATCGTGTTGAGATGCCGAAACCTCAAGCAATTAAAGTTGATGATGATATTCTTAATATGCTCTCACCAGCTACACCTGAACACCATCTTGCACATCTACTTCCAGCTGATTCATTTGACATGGGCAAATTGGAAATACCTGAGTACATATTCAGGAATAAAAGATTGTCCCCATGGTTGCTAGCAAGAAAGATACGGGAGGAGACAGCATTGTGGATGCGCTGTTATGGAGGGAGAAATCGGATACAATTCTGATTTTTTATTTCGTTTTTTTCTTTTACTGTTGTTTAGATTTGAGAGGTTGTACATGATGTTGTAAATAAATTTATTATTTTAAATTTTTTGTAAACTTGGTAGCTGCTGCCAAGCAATTTAAAAAAAATTAATTAGTTCAAAGTAGTTAATTTGGTTGTGGCAAAGGAATTAGAAGATTGCATGATGAATTCTTAGAGATGCCCTAGTTTCCTTTTTTATGGTTTTTTATTTTCTATTTTTTTTAGAAGAGTAGCTTAGTTTCCTTTATTATCTTTTGTAGTTGGATGCTCTTTCTGGCAAGTGAATTTTCACCTTGTTTGGATGGAGAGTAGAGGAAGGGAGGGAATGGAAAGAAAATAAAACTTTCCGTTGAATCGTGTTTGGTTGACAAATTTATATCGGAGGAGAAGGATACAGAAAGTGAAAGGTTTAACCTTGTATCATTAAAATTAATATAATTGGTTTCCCTCCCGATTTGGAGTGTAACGGATGGAAAGAAATTTTGTTGCAAATATTGTTATAAAAAATAACACAAATGCCTACCTCTATATCTTACCTATATAATTCTTATACAAGTTTTTTTGTGACAAACCTACAACAGCTACTGAATTTCTCATTAACCTTCTAAATTATAATCAACCAAACAAGAAATAAGACGGAAATGAAAGTTAAATTTATTTTCCCTCATTAATCATCCAAACATAAAAAAGTTAAATATGTTAATCTTCCTTTCTATTCCATTCCATTTCTTTTTATTCTTCCCATCCCCTTCCTTCGTCTACTCTCCATCCAAACAAGGTGTAAGGATTTGAGCAAATAATTATTTTGCATAGTCTATTCTTGTCATTCTTTACTATATACCTCCACATCTGTTCTGATTTCTGAAACATGTAATTGTTATAACACATGGTCCTTTAATTATTTTCTTATATATATTTCATACAACATTTTTTAACCTGCCCCTGGTGCTAACAAAGTTTTTATTTGTTAACTGTTCTTCATTTATTTTTTAAAGGATTGAACTTTGGCTGGTTCATTTGACATGGGCAAATTGGAAATACCTGAGTACATATTCAGGAATAAAAGATTGCCCCCATGGTTGCTAGCAAGAAAGACCCGGGAGGAGACAGCATTGTGGATGCGCTGTTATGGAGGGAGAAATCGGATACAATTCTGATTTTTGATTTCGTTTTTTTCTTTTACTGTTGTTTAGATTTGAGAGGTTGTACATGATGTTGTAAATAAATTTATTATTTTAAATTGTTTGTAAACTTGGTGGCCGCTGCCAAGCAATTTAAAAAAAAAAGATTAATTAGTTCAAAGTAGTTAATTTGGTTGTGGCAAAGGAATTAGAAGATTGCATGATGAGTTCTTAGAGATGTCCTAGTTGGCTAGTTTCCTTTTTTATGGTTATTCTTTATTTATGGTTTTTTATTTTCTATTTTTTTTTAGAAGAGTAGCTTAATTTCCTTTGTTATCTTTTGTAGTTGGATGCTCTTTCTGGCAAGTGAATTTTATCTCTAAGGATTTGAGCAAATAATTATTTTGCATAGTCTATTCTTGTCACTCTTTACTATATACCTCTACATCTGTTCTGATTTCTGAAACATGTAAGTGTTGTAACCCATGGTTCTCTAATTCTTTGATTTGTGCATTTATACTCCATTATATGCAACCAGTACATCTGCACTGAATCATATAATTGGTATAATACAATGGTTCTTATACTTCATACAAATTTTTCTTAATCTGCCCCTGGTGCTAACAAAGTTTTTATTTGTTAATTGTTCTTCATAATGTATTGCACTCATATACTAAACGACTTTTATGTATGGTTTTCTAAACTTGTCCTTATTAAATAGGCGAAGAGAATTATATGTAACCGTATCTAGCTAATAACCGTGTAAAAAATAGCGGTTCCAAATCCGGTTATTGGAGCAATTATATCAGTAAAATTAAGAAGAAAAAAAATTAAGAGAGAGAATTTTATATATACCAGTATAAAATTATGAAATTACATATTTTCTCCTCTAAATTCGACGATTACATATTTATCATTTAAATTCTAGTAACTCCCATATTTACCCAATTAATTGAAAACTGAAATTAATTAGGTTTAATCTTATATATAATATAACTAAACAATGGAATAAAAACTTTAGGTCTTACTTATTCAACCAAACATGGTTTAATTGAGCCGGACTAAGATGGAATAAGCCGCCTTTAACCTGGCCTAAATTGGTCTAAACTAACCCATCTCGCTAGGTGTTTTAATTTTATTAGAGTATGAGGCATAAGTTTTCATTGTTTTTATTATTTTTAATCATTTTTAAGGAATGTAAAATAAGTAATTAATTTTGTTTCCATTTAAGTATAAAGTAACTTATAACTTTATCAATTATAGAATCAGCATTTTTTTTAAATTGAAAAGATATGTAATTTAGAAAATAATTAAATACAATATTTCTAGAATTGTACTATAAGTAAATAATTTGTTTCATCAACCCAACATATTTTTGACAGATAAATTAGTACACATATAAGTTTAATTAAATAAGATTCACTAAATGAAATGTGCATCTCTGAGATTTAGAATTAATATGTACATTAAGTCATTTTTTTTACAATTTCTTTCAATAAAAAAAAATACGAAGAAGGGAAATGTATTAAAAGATTACACTTATTGAATTGGGAGATTGAAAAAACAATTACACACTTTGTATGTATTTGAGGTTTCAGGTTTAAAATTCAGATAAAAAAATTCTTATGAATTACTATTTTTATAACTTCATCTCAACTTCACTCGAAAAGAATAAATAAAGGAGAGACGATTTTATTGAGGATTATGTCTGTGAACCATTTTTGGTTAACTGAATAAATAAAGGAGAGACGATTGTATTGAGGATTATGTGTGCCATTTGGGAGAATATATTATCCAAATTTTCTCTTTTTTTCTCATATTACTCAAAATTTATCCAAAATTGCTTCCTGTTCGCCTCTCTATCTGAAATATATTTTCCTTTTCTCAGTGAATATTTTTCTTACCTAAATTGGGACTAATTTTAAAAAGAATGTAATTATTCTGTACTATATTTATTGATCGGATTATTGAGTTCAGCTAGTATGACATTGCTGTCCTATGACACCAACTTCAAAATTGATTAGATAGACTTTAAATGACTAATCCAAACCGTTCAAACCGATTTACTTTATTAATGATGCATTTACATACAATTTTTTTTTTATATTTTCTAGTTATTTTAGTATAAAATCAAGCAGGAAAAATGCTAAAAAATAAATACATTAAAATTAACTTAAAAACTCACACATTTGACCGCTAACTTGATACTAAATAAATTTGAAAAATTACAAATTTTGCATGTAAATGCATAATTAATGAAGTAGATCGGTTTGAATGGTTTAGCTTCACCGTTTCAAGTCGATTTGATAGGTTTTGGAGTTAGTGTTATATAGGCTGAAACGAAACTGATTTCATACTAGCCAGACTTATTATTGTATGGTAAAAAAATTTAAAATATTTCCCTTTAAATAATTTCCAGGTATCACACCCAAAAATCAACAGTAAGTATAAACATTAAACAACCACCGACTGAGCCTCGACTCCGTATGAATGGCACCGTTTCATAAACAAAATCAGACATTGCATTCTTTTCAGCATTCAGTACTTAAAATTAGAAGATGAAAAATCCACAAATTGATACTGCTTGCAGTATGTGACAGAAACATACAATGTAAGTACTTCATTTCTATTCTCAAATTGCCTTTTTTCTTTTCTACCAAAAACTAAAACAATTATCAGATGATGTTATTTCTGTTGACTAACTAAAACAAGCCATCAACAAAATCAAATTAATAACACCACTGCAGCTGTTGCGAGAAGCTTTTAAACCGAACCCAATCCAACCATGTTACACAATTGCAATTACAGCCTTAACCTTGTTTCTTCTGCTTGCTAACACCTCTTTCTCTAAAATACTCCATCCAGTTGTTCCAAATCCATAACCAGCTTACCATAATAGCAGCACCAACAACCACAATCCAAGAAAGAGAAATCCAAATAGGCATCACGTCCCTCGCTTCATGTTTCAAAAGAGAAGTACTCATCTTGACAAAAAATAACGGGCCCGCAATCACCCTCATGACGGTATAAAGGGCATAGAATGGTGGGGAGAGAACCCAATAAACCCTCTTTGCCAGATCTGAATCATCCTTTCTTAACCCAGCAAGGGTCCATACATTCTGACAGAAGCTGGTAATTTCAGCGAAAACAAGAAGCACCATTACAGAGAATGCACCGTGCAAGGCAACACTACGGCATGTTATAAACACGAAAAGTGTGGCAAGGTGATGGGCTATGAAGAGGTATTCTTGGGGAGTGAAGATTAGGTAATGAATGAGATCCATGGTGAAATAGGCAATGCTAAATTCCAAAACTGTGTTCTCTGAGTTTGTGTTGGGTGAGGCAAATCCCCAAACAGGTTGTGAGCGAAGCGCTGAAATGGCCAAAATCACAGCTGGAGACCCATGAAATAGTGAGATTAAGCAGCTTGATGCCTCAGGTCGAAATTTCTGATTCCAATTTCGGAAGATTACGAAATAACCAATGATATAAATTACGCAAAAGATTGAGAAAAAGGTGGGAAACATTGAATTGAATATGATCTCCATGGACAGGAATTCAAATAGAAATGGGTTGCCTGATGAATTACCACAGATGGCAAAAGAATACAATAAATCGAGAAATGGAAAACTATCACCTGTTGTAAGTTGTAACCTCCGTCTGATAGAACAAGTGAAGCGAGGGTTTAAAAAGCTCAACACTTTTTCTACTAGGAAAGGCGCCTAAATCGTGCACGAAACAACAATTACGAACACCGATAATTCAAATTCTTGGGTCTCTAAGAAAACCAAATTTTTATTAATCTCTCCACAGTTTCGTGAGATCTTTTCAGAAGCTATCGAAAACAAAATGGAGGCGTTTAAGCGAAAGCGAAAGCGCAGCTCCGAAGGAGTCTCGATGAATCCGAACCTCTCTCTGAGGTAATGCACTGTTTGGATTTTGAATACGAACTGTCCGATTAGAATTCGGACTACGGAGTCTATTTAAAATTCGTGATAGTATAAAATAAACGGACCTGATTAAAACTAAAAAATTGAGGTACCGTAGGTAAACTCAATGGGATTGAATTTGGGGTTTATTTCGTCTGATTATAGCTACTCAAGGAAAGGTGTAATTAAAGAATTAATTTTGAATTCTTTGAATTTAATTTTACTTTAATTCATCGCCTAATATATAATGTGACGAATGTAATTAAGTAATGTTTTAGTGAGAATCCATTTACTGTTAGTGCAGTTCATACTGTGGAAACTGAAAAAGTTGAAAAGTTATGCTAAAAATTATTCTGGTACGTCATCAACAAAGTGGTGTCAATTACAAATTGTGCTTCTAAATAAAAATAAATAGGATCATACTTATCTTCATATTATTTTTTACATTATCCTAAGAAATTATTTTTTTACACATACATTTGTCACTCTTAAAGGGCTCAAAGAAAAGATATCTCAAATGCCATTACTTCAATATCTCTAAATATCTCTGATTATCTTTCTTTAACTTCATCAATTACTAAAAATAAATAAAAAAAATTAATACTACTAATACTAGAATATAAATGTTAAGCAAGATAAATACACTAACAACATTATTTTAGCTTCATACAGTGCACATATGACATATAATATAATAAAGTTAAAATAAAAATATATATATATAACTGTTGTACTGTAAAAAAAATCAATACGGCTTGTCTCTAAATCCAAAGAAAAATAGAGTTCTGATTTCAGAATAAATAAATACATGCAGTTTAATAAATTAATTAGTCGAGAATAACGACTTTACTTGTGCTCTATCTATTCTCTTATTTAATTATTTTGCGTGACAAATGAAAAATGTGGAATAGTGTGGAGTTTCTTGGATAGAAACAAACAAATAAAAAAAAAATGAATAAAATAAAGTGCGTGAGAACAGGAAAAGTTTGGCTGATGCGTTTTAGTCACCTGATTGGGTGAGAGAACACTGACCTGTGCAATAACTGAGATCTCACGTTTCAATTCAGTACACAACTAAACGATAACAAATTTCAAAACTAGCATATTCTTTAGAGAGATTCCTCTGCTGTACTGGGCTCTCTTTCTTTTGTTTATCTTTTTTTTTTGTTTAATAAACAGGTCTACATGAAGGCATCAAGCACATCAATTGTTTTCTCAGTGGCTCAGGAGTTGCAACGAGCTGGTTCGGTCCGAGTTAGGTCTTAACTCAGCTTGTTAACTTCGAACTGAGTTACTTCTGAAAATGAGCTGTACTTAGGTCAGTCGAGCTAAAATCTCAGTTTAAAATCGTGACAAGTCAACTCATGAACTAAGCAAGCACCTATAATGTTTTCTCAACCAAAATAAAATTCTAGTTACCAGTGAGTTCTTACTCAAAAGTGCACAATTTGAGTTCCTTTGTCATGTTGTTATTAGTGAATTGGTACAATTGGAAATTTATTGATACGGTTATACTCCATATATTTATACTTGTGATCGACATATCTCGATAAGTGAGCAAATAAAATAGAGAGACAAGCATGGAATACAAAAATTAGGACTCAGGAGAGCTTTAGAGCAACAAAAGCTAGAAAATCATAACGAGATTAGAGAGAAGAGACGAAGCACGTGGTTTTTGGCTAAAATCCTACAACCTACATAGTGAGAAATTAATTTTCGAAGAAGGGTCTTTAGCTCATTAATGGACCGTGCTGGCTCGATACGAGCTAGGTTCTAACTCAACTAGTTAATTCCGAATCGAGCTACTGGTGAGCTGGCTCACTAACAGCTCGGTTCACTATCGAACAGACTATTAGTAATCAAGTCAGATGTGAGTCACAAGCAATCCATGAGTTACGAGCTTTTTTACCGATTCTAGTCGGTGTAATTTCTAATTAAAAAATTTACTAACTGGTAAGTTTTACTTCTGATTAGAATATTGATTTAGTGATGATTATGTTTCCTTAAACTAACGAATATGCCCACGACAACCAATTTTAATTCTTTTAGATAATTAATCACCACAACAACCGATATATGAATTTATTAATTATCTGCTTTAATTAATCATCACAACAGCCGACATATGAATTTATTAATTATCTGCTTTAATTAATCATCACAACAGCCGACATATGAATTTATTAATTATCTGCTTTAATTAATCATCACAACAGCCGACATATGAATTTATTCTTTGCTTTAATGTTATATTTTCTACCTTCATAGCCATTTGTCAGGCAGGTAATTTCTAGAAGTTATCATATTAGTTATATTTTTTTTCTATTATTCTCCTCTACAAATCTATTATATATATATAATCTGCGTCGGAGGTGCTACAGTACTCCAACAGTAACACCTCCCTTCTGCGCCGTCTGATCCGAATCGAATGATTAAAAATAGGTCTCTTTCTCGCGCTTGCACCTGTCCCCCCTCTTCACTACGTGTCGATCTGATATAACTCTTATTTCCTTCTCTAACACGATTCCTCATTCTCACCGCTCCTTCCTCTCTTACCTCTGTCTACTCTCGCTCCTCCGCGTCCATGGCGCAGACAAACAGATGAGTTTCACTATCAACCTTCTACAGTATGTATGACAAACGGGTCCCCAACAACAGTAACTTTTTATTCATTCTTTCCAGATCTCTCTACACCTTTCTTTTTCCAGCGTTTTCCATATACTGCTCCATCTTTTTTCCCTCCGCTTTCCCACACTTCCTCTCTCTCGGAGTCTTACTTCTCCATTGTCACTCTCTCTCTCACACACAGTCTTCCTCTCCTGGCGATTCAAGCAGTGGTCTTTAACCGGTCTCTCCTGCGTGACTCAATCCCGATCTCCACTCCTCAGTGTTGTTTCTCTCTTTTGCGCTATGCCAATGACGAAGTCGCTGAGGCTCACGGCAGATTACCTGTGGCTAGATTTGAAGAACGCGGAGAAGGCGAACAAATCGATGGCCGAGATTGAAGACGGTGCGGACTTCGAGGCAGATTTTCATGAGTTCAACGAGACTGGGATCGAGTCTGGCGATGAGGACGATGGCGTGGTGAGGATCACTAACCCTAAGTCTTTCTTTTGCACAACTACTCCTGGCATTTCTAGATGTTTATTCTTAATTTACTGATTTTTTTTTTGTTTCTTTAAGACTGTCAGTATAGACTGAGATGGGTGAGAGGACTTTTTTCTGCTTTTAAGTTGTCAAAGGTAAATGTTTTTTCCTTCTTTCTTGATCGTTGTTCCATTTGTTAATAATGAGCTCATTACAGTTAATATTTTTGTTATTCTGGTAGGCATAGGAATAGTCACAGTGATGTTTTTCTTTGCATGACTCTTTCTCCTGTTGTGTTTTTTTGTGAGAGGTCATTCAGCAACAAAGCAACTAAATTTTTATTTTCATCTAATTTAGGGTTTAGGGTTTATCTAATTTGGGTTAAAAAAAGAAGAGGAAGGAAGAAAGAAAGAAGAATCTAATGCTAAATTTTTTCCCTTCCACCTGTTCAGGGGTCATGTTTCATTCTTTTGTTACTACTAACTCCAATTTTTTATTCATTGAATTTCAGAATAATTAGACAAAGGTATGGTCTAGCTTTAAATTTGAGAAACATTGCCGACTGACGGAGTATCATAAGAATGGAAAAAAAGTTATTGAAGGTCCTCAAGTTTTCGGCTACTTTCTGTTTGGTATTTTTCTGTTTACGATGTATTAGTTTGTCCTTAAGTGGTGTTTCACGATTCTTATAGATATTGATCAAAGTGGAACACAAACATTTAATCATAACAGTTCTTCTTCATTCACTTTGAGAAAACCAATCTCAAGCTTTTTGTTAATTTTATGCCTTTAACTCACATTTCAGTTTCGTACTAAACATGTTCTTATTCTTACAAAAATATGCACCATTCAGTACTTCCTGAAATGTATTTTTTTTCTTTCTGACAATAGTATTTTTATTAACATTTGATTCTTAAGCACCATAATGATACAAAATAAAACATTTGAGGCTGTAAATTTATATTTTAAAGTTTAATCACTGGAAAGAATTAATTGAAACATGAAGGGCTTTTTGACTAATTTGTCCCTTTTTCTATTGTCCTTCATAACTACATAGTTTCTAAATTTTTAATTTTAATCTATTGTCTCGAATAAACTTAATTCTTGCATATGTAGATCGAGCCAGTTAGACAGATAGAGGCAAACCCTTGAACAATCGGTATAGAAAGCATCGAGATAGAAGGTGAAAGGTAAAGCTATAGGTTTTCATCAAAATTGTCTTATAGAAGGTGAAAGGTAAAAATATTTTCATGATGTTTTGAGCAGTTGAGCAATATTTTTCATTTCTTTCTGAGTTGTTATTGTTTATAGTAATTCAACCATGGTACCTCATCTCTCTTCTCTAATTTAAGTATTTAATTATAGTTTTCAATACTGAATAAAAGCAGTAAGTCTTAAGTGCTTTCTTGGTTTCCTAATTTCATTTTCCATTATAGTTTAATGAATGTTCCTTTCTCTAAGGATAAAATTTTACTATGACGTGTCCAAGCCGTCAGTCTTTCTTTTACTGGTTTGTACTTTCTTCTGTTTTTGTGGTATAACACCTGATTAGTATGAAGTTAACAAGAATTTTAGCATCGACAGTGCTGTAAATCTTACAGCATGCCCCCATCTCCTTCAGCCTCTCTTCTCCTCTAACCGGTCAAGATTATGGACCAAATAAATAAATGACTCCTAATTGTGGATTCTAACACAGTTGCTCTGTTACAACCTAACCAGCTCACTCGCGATTGATCTGAGCAGTTAGCTTTAGGGAACTCTTAAAGAGAATCATAGAAATGGAGTTCAATAATGATGCGCTTGCTTCCTTGGTGCCATCTGTGAGCTCAGCAAGTCCAACAAAACTCTTTACCATCAATTATTCTCTTGACTTTATGATACCTTTGTTTTCTTACTCTAAAAGGTAGCAAGGAGCAATCAACTTTCATTCAATTGGGAATGGCAATTAATGCTACCACTGAGCCCAAATGTAGTTTTAATTTTAATGAAATACCAGTTTCTCTTAAAATGAAAAAATTGTATGGTTGATGCAGTGAAAACTCCTGGGAACTGGGAGAAGCTTCTAGAAGGGATAAAGAAAATGAGATGCTCATAAGATGCACCAGTCGAAACAAAGGGATGTGAAAAAAACGGCAGCCTTCTAAAGGTAATTTTGGCTTCTCTCCACCAATTTTATTACTTTTTTTTCAATTGAGGTGTATATATTTTTTCAAACAAGTTATAGAATTAACTTTTCAGTATATGAGATTTGTTATTTTGATTTTTAAAAACTTAATAGTAACTGTTACATAGTGGACTTGAATCTGGTTAATGTGATTGTACCAGTGCCTAAAAACTTAGTGAGTGTCAACGATTTTTTTTTTTTTTTGAAAAACACTTCTTATGAAATATTGGTACTTTTACACATTGGAGTTGTTGCATAAGAAGCACACAAAATATCATCACCTCACTTGGGATCAAAATGAATGTGCAATTCAGGTAACCTTATGTTCGAGATTGAAATGTTCGATTTGGTTTGCATGAACAAGAGGTGGCCAAATTTGAACTAAAAGAAACATAATAATTTTTTTTTGTGAGTTTGATATGTTTAACTAAATTCTATTAAGAAATCCTATGAACTTCTTGATTAGGTTCCAAAATTGTCTCAAAAATGTTATTTGAAAAGTGCAATTAGTTTTAGGTTTCCTTCCAAAATTGTCTCAAAAATGTTATTTGAAACGTGCAATTAGTTTTAGGTTTTAGGAAAAAAAGATTTAAGTTTTACCAATTGTGATACGTAGGAATGTATGTGGTTGATCAAGAAAAAAAGAGTTTTCGGAGAAGAAGCTGACTGTCAATTTTATGTAATTTTCTTTTTGTGAGCATAGGAAATGACAGTGGGTCGGAGTTTCAAGGTTGTACCAACATCTGAGGAGGAGCACATTGCTGCACATGCCAACCTACCTCTGACCTACTCTCTTTCAATTGGTGAGAGGGGAGGAAGTGCAATTGGCAACTGATCAGTCGCTACCTTCCATTTATGGCGCTCTCATCAGCTCCCTTGATCTACCTCGTCCCATGGTAAATTGTAATTACTGCTTCTAATGTTGGTTGCATCAATCTTCTGATTTTGAGAAAGGAAATTTATTATGCTCATTCCAATTTTCTTTGCGAATTTATGCTTGCAATTGGAGTTAGAACTGTCCACCAAAAGATGCTCTACAAGCTCTTGGAGAGTAACTACTACAAGTTAATTCTAAGACAAAATTGCATCAGGAGAATCTTCTTTAAACTTCACAAAACTGCAATTGGATGATACAAGTGTTTTCAAAACAAAGGTACTTTATACTTTTTTTCCCTTGGTTTTCATTTGTTTCTAAAAGATTTTACTAATAGAGTTAGCAAACTGGTCTTAATTTTTCAGTGATGCAATTCTAAAGGAAAAATTATTACTCATAAGGCATTCAGCTGAGTGACAGAAGCACTTTCAAACCTGTTAGAGCAGCTTCATTCAAATCCCCTTTAGAATTAGATTGTGAAAGGTAGTTGTGTCATTACATAAATATGCATGGCCAGTTTGCTGAGTCCGAATGTTGGACAGTATGTACAACCTGTCCTTAATTTATTATTGATTGTTATCTATGTTTCTATTTATTTTCTCAATTTTGAAGTTGAAAATTAATTAAGGTGCTCAGTAGTAATGTGTATATTTTGCCTGGTAGTAAGAAAAATAAATTAAAGGGGAAATATGAGATACTTAATCATTAGACTTTAATTAATTTATTTTATTCTACGTTTTATATTGGATTGAATCACCATCTGTTTATTTTTATCGATAAAATGCTTTTGGTTCCATGTCTTTGCTCTGGTATTTTCTTTGACGAGTCTTTTGTTTAATTTTTTCTTTCCTCTACTTTTTTTTTTTATTTTCTTGATTCTGTAGGAGGAGAAGCTGCAAGCTAAAAGCATTAAGCTAACTTGGATTTGAATCTCTGTCTACCTCATTATGGTCACCTACTTAGTCTTTGTATTAGTTATAATTTATCAAATTAAAATTTTACCTTAACTGACATAGGAAATACAAGATATCTGATGTGGCATGTTCAGTTATCCGTTCCTTTAGGACTATAGGTCAAGTATGCTACTTTTCAAGCTGTATATTGTTTTCCAAGTATGCTACTTTATGGAATTAAGAACCATTGCCTCATTTGCGTACTATATGTATATTACAACATTGTAGGTTGAGACTATCAAGGAAAAGCATAGACGAGCTGTGCATTTTTTATCTACATGAAATTTCAATTTTCAAGAAGGAAATTAATATGAATTGTTCTATATGCTGCAACAAGGAGTCCTTCAACATAACTCTCAGCCACTGTTTTGTAAAATTAGTACTTACATGTAATACTTGCATCTATATATATAGTTGTACTGTCATTTATATTTATCAAATAGTTGAGTGATATGTACAATATCTGAATGCAATCTATCGATGACTCACCGCGATGAATGCCGAAGCAAAGCGAGGCATTCTTCTAGTTAGTTATATTCTTTAAGAAGTTATCATACTTTGTACAATACGTGTCGCATAAAACGACAATGGTTGAAGGACACGTGGCAATAAATAACCAAAAACACCAACCGAAATATTCTGCCATGTGCCAATGCAATTTCAAACTTTTGTTGAGGGTATATCCAATAATAGATATTTAGTTGTTAGTTTTTCTAATTTTCAAGATTTCAAATGTGGCACACACCAATTATATAACGACCGGTATTAACGTGTTGTATATATATTATTGCGTTTTTGTTTGCACAATTTTGATGTATCAACGTAAATTAACACAGACAGAGAATCAGTGTTTGTTTTGTGTGTTTCATAATTAGAATGAGGTACAACCTTACAAGTATTTGATATCAGACCTTCGTTTCCAGGGTGACAATGAGTTGGCTCGTCACGAACTAAGTTCAGCTTGAACTCATCATGAGCTGACTTTAGAGGTTCGAGCTAAAATCTCAGCTTGAAATTCTCACGAGTTGGACTAAGCTGGTTCGCTGAGTCTGATTGGATCTTGTATTAAGAAGAGAATAAATTCTACAATTTTTTTTAACTGAGCTGGAAAGTATAAAATACATATAAATTCATAAATTGATACCTAACCGATCTAGCTCGTGAGCTGGCGAGCAAGTTAGGTCCCAACTTAAACTCGTTAATTCTGAACTGAGATAATAATAAACTGGCTAGTTAATAGCTCGGTCGAATAACGAACAAGTCATGATCGAACTACAATCTACGAGTTTTTTTGTCTTCCCTAGTTTTCAGTAGCAGAAGAGCTTCCAAACCGGACAAAGGTTAGATAAAAAGAGGCCTAGCGGCCCACTTTTAAGAGAGAAAGAGGAACTTGAAAAAGTGATAAATATGAATTGCGTTGACAAACAAAAGCAGCTGGGTTTTGTAATGGATCGGGTACACAAAATATTTGTCGCTTTTGTGAGGGATTGTGAAAGTTCAAATTGTCTAAACGGGCCTTCAGTTGTCTCGTCTCCTTCCATTATATAAATTCAGGAGAGCAGTTAGGGTCTGATGTCTATTCAACTCAAATTTGAGTTTGAAGGGTTTCATAACCGTCCGATCCGCTATAAGATCCGTGTGCACAGATATTAAAGTAAATGTGTACGGATATTAAAATGATGCGCACATATTTAAAGGAGATTGAACGGTTATGGAACCCATCAAACTCATAGACATCAGACCCAAACTGCTCTCTAAATTTAGTGCGCCCAAAGTAAATTTAGACATTTCATATTGATTTGTGCTGTGGATTCATATATATATATATTTTAAGTTCAAACAATTAACCTGAACTGTTCAACTTGATCTTTATTAGAAAATATTCTTGAAAATCTAATTTAAAAATTTTGAGAATTATTTTACTATTTTTTTAGATACACAAAAAACCACTCAATCTAGATTTTCTACTTATCTATTATTAGTAAAAACATTCTAAAAATTGTAAAATTCAATTTCTAAATACATTTTCATACAAAGATCCTGTTTAACAAATCAAATCGCCTATTTGAAGTTTTACAATAGAAATATGAATCGATAATATAGATCGATCCGTAACAAGCATATTATCATAACCTCACTCATAATCATCATCATAATCAACAACAACAACAACAATAATAGTAATAATAATAACAGGAAAGTTTAGATACTCCATTTTTTTATGCCTCTATTTTTGTAAATTTTTAACGACTTAAAAATTCAAATATCAAAATAAAATTGTTAAATACGATCTATATCATCTTCACACTATGCACATACAAAAAAATATCACATTTTGTCACATTTTGACTTTAATTTGATAGATATTAAGACCTTGCAATTGATGTTGATACTAATTTTTTAACTTATTGATTTTTTTTTTAAAGAGGCTGATGTCTGTTTCATATTACTATACTGAAACTAGATAATTACAAAAATCAATTAGCCAGAGTAATCCTCTAGACTGAACAACTTGAAGGTGTTAACATCAACCACCAACAGATGCATCATTTCAAAATGTACCAAACTCTAGATATAGCTACGTTTAAAAATGTGCTAAAGTGCAACAACTAAGCCACATTATAAAGGACTAAGAATGATAACAAAAAGCAAAAGAGTAGTCTTGTGATCATGTTTCTCCATTGGTATTATGGATTCTCTGGTGGTTGGTACACCACCATCTCCAATGTCACTGGCATGTAGCCAGTGGTATAACATCTTGCACTAGAAGTCATCCTTCTGTTACAGTCTTAACTAGGGGTGTTCAAATGGCTCGGTTTATTTGGTTTTAAACCGAATAGGAAAATTTCGGTTTAAATGGTTCGGTTTTCCGGTTTAAATGGTTCGGTTCGGTTTTAAATTTTCAAAACCAAATAAACCGAACCGACCGATTTTATTAAAGTTTGAGACTTCGTGTATTATTTTGGTTCATTTTCGGCTTTGAATCTATATGTTTGTATGAAATTAAATTTGTGTAATGGTATCTTGATTTTTATTTCTGTGAAATTCTCGTATTGGTATATTGAGTTTAGAATTTTTGAGATTGAATTCCTCTTTTTGGTTCAACCAAACAAACCGAAGTTTAAATCAGTTTAAATGGTTCGGTTTTAATTCAGTTTGTTATTTTAGTTCGGTCGGTTCGGTTGGATTTTCAAAAACCGCAAAAAAAATTTGATTTGATTATTTTAGTTCGGTTTAAACCGAACCGACTGGTTGAACACCCCTAGTCTTAACCTTCTTGCACACATTACCTGACAAATAGAGAATTAAAGATTTTATTAGCAATATGATATTTCTAGCTGACAAGATAGTGCATGCATTAAAAATAACACATTTCTATGCTTCCAAGCTGTCCAACATAACTTATTGATTCTTATAAAAAAAAAAAAATCGAAAAGTGATATTTTTTTTATGTAAATGTTGATAAAATAATATAGAATAAATTTAATAGGTTTTTTACATATATATTTTAGAATATTTTTTATTGAAAAGGTAAAATTGAATATATGATGATTGCACAAAAAATAAATCCTCCTCTAATAACAATAAAAACTAAAATTAATTAGATTAATGACGATAAATAATACACAAAAAATATTAATCTTTATTCAGTGCCTGTAAGGTAGTATACATTCCCTGATAACTTACATTTCATCAAAGAATTAGACAGCAAAGATATTTTACATAAAAAAAATGAAGTCGTTATCTTGTTAATCACGGTTGCTTTATAATAACAAATTGTCTATATATTAATACGATATATACGATGTTAATAATTAACTATATTAGAGAATAAAGCGTTGAAAAGTGATAGTTTGATTGATACACTGCCAGACTCATCAACAAGACTACAAAAATAGAATAGTATCAGCGAGAAATACTATCAGTATACTCTCCCAGATCGGTACTCGCATTTCTAATAGAAAAAGTATCTTTTTATTGATATACTTTTGCGGATACTGTCATGTTCTTACACTGCCAGACTCGATCAACAAAACCGACCGTTTCATAAAAATATTTTTAGTGAAGACAAGGATCACTCAATCCAAAATATTTTACATTTAGAAATTCAAAAATCAAATTACAATAATTTTTATTTTAATCTAATAGGTAAGAACAAATCATCTGATGGGACCGACTAATTATAATATCCGAAAGATACAGTGTGCCCTAGTCACAAAAAATTATGAAAATATCGAAATTAAATTATTAATTTAGTTCCAATAAAAAACTGTGAATTTAATATATAAATAAATTTATATTTGAAGTTAAAAATCAATGAAATTGAACTAATAATTATGTTCTATTAAGAACATATCAACGAAATCTAATTAATAATTCAATTCATTGATTTTCTATAGTGTGTAATTGTTAGCAATTATAGACCCTCATGTAACTTATCCTACTCAGAATTTGCAAACAAACTTCTCTGATATATAGTACTGTGCTCGTTGCTCTACTTTGAAAATAATTTTGCTCTAAAAAGGAGAGGTAGTACAGTTGGCTAGGAGAAAAGTTTTAAGATTGTTGGTTATCCAGAGATCGAGAGTTCGATTCTCCCTCACGACTTCGCAACTTCTGCGAAGATTTTTAGAAAATAATTTTGCTCTAACATATTGAGTCCAAAATCTTTTGTTAATTAGTTGATCATAGGGATGTAAAAAAGTTATGCGTGGTGATCGGATACGTCACGGTACATTATAATTCTGTCATAACATATTACATGAAAGATTTGATCACGGCACATCACATGTGATAAGCACAGTTACATCTTTAATCAAATAGTGAATCTTGAATAAATTAAGTTAAATTATTATGAATAAATATATTAATTAAATATGACCAAATGTGATGATGTGTTTCACGAGTGGTTATGGTGTAACTAACGTATTATGATTATCCTTTCAAATTTAATCACAGCGTGACATAACCATAAAAATCTGACTTGATCACAGCACATATTGCATATCTAATGGAGTCCATCATAAAAAAAATTGTTGTGCAATTCAACAATAATATCAGATTAATTAATAAATTTGAAACCAATTAGTTATTTAAATCCGATTATTCTTTAATTTTTTGCCCAATTCCGATAATAATTATGGATCCACTCAACTGTTAGTATCGAAATCAGTGAACCAAACCAATATTCCATCCATTTATTATCCAAATTAATTTGATTTTTAATTTCTACAAATAGAAGATCTGCACCCAATCTCGAGATATGCTCATACCTCGTTTTATTATGAAATTTTGGGTAAAATTGAGGAACCCGGATCATCTGCTCTCCAGAAGCAGAATTTTTTTTTGTGACTGACAAGTGATGAGCAGAATTTTTCTTGTCAGTTGTGACTGACAAGTGAGATATTTAAGAATTTAAATATTAATTTAGTTTTTGTTTTACGGATTTTAAAATTTAAATATTGATTTAGTTTTAGGAGTGACACGTGGTAGGATGGGGGCAGGAGAAGAGGATTCGATCTCAAAATTGAGATATTATGCTCTGAAGAGAGAACCGTGACACTCATGACTCACCCATGCAAACCCCCAAAACCCGGAAAAAAAACATTAATATATAAAAAAAAAGAACCCAAAAAGGAGAAGGATTAAACTTTTATTTGCATAATAATAGACAAGTAATGGCTCCGTCTGTCTGGATTTTAGAGTGCAAGTTTGCAACTTCAAACATTCAAATGAAAAAAAACGACAGTTCAAATTTCAAAGGGACAAGTTGTTGAAAACTTGGAAAAAAGGTTCCAAAATTAAAAGGAGAGATGGAAAATGGGCAGAGGTAGGCAGCAAGCGTCTACCAGCAAAAAAAAAAAAAAAAAGTTAATGATGTATTGATATTTTCTCATCACCAATGGAATAAACTTTACACAAAACCGTACACCAAAATCATAATCTAAGGGGATACGGATTGAGATTTTTATGTATCTTTTTTGCAACAATGATAGAAACACACAATAAAAAAATGGTAGATCCTCCTCTTGACAAATACTGAAATACACCACGAGCAAAGCAAAAAATTCAAAACATTTAACGAAAAGATGTGCGCTGAGGAAATACGTGTCGCATAAGACGACAATTGTTGAAGGACACGTAGCAATAAATAACCAAAAACACCAACCGAAATATTCTGCCATGTGCAAATGCAATTTCAAACTTTCGTTGAGGGTATATCCAATAATAGGAGATGGGCTATTATACATTGCAATGTATTGACTCTTCTATGCATTACATTTTAAACCATTGATTTTGCATCAGGATTCGTGTTGATTTGATGAGATCAATTCAAATTTTTTTCGGAACCGGATGTCTCCAGTTATGTTTCTCTCCTGAGTCCCGTCTCTCCAAATTCAACACTAATTACCGATCTTTTTAGAAAGAAAAAATAAACCTAAGCCGACCACACCGTCCAGCCGTGCCGTAACCCCGTTTTTGTGCCGACCTCCGCTGCCGATCATCACACGCTCATCTCTCTCCTTCTCCAATGGTGAGCTTTTCCTTCATTTGTTCCCATATGGGTTTGATTTTACGTTTTTTTTATGCTTTTGATTTTTAATTTTACTTGATGATTTTGGGACGTAATTTTCTTTGCTTTTGCTTTTTAATTTTACCTGATGATTTTGGGAAGTAATTTATAGTGGTGCGCACCTCGGGTAGGGAAACCCTAGTTTTTTTTTTCAATTTTTTTCTTTGATTAATAGCTGAAATATTTCTCAATTTGTTTGGTAAAATATTTTGTTCCAAGCTGAAAATTGATGATCCCTAGTTTAATTTTTTGATTTTTGAGAAAAAAATGTGAGTAATATTTCATTCATAATGTTACAACAGTTTTGTAACAGCATACATAATGGAAATTTGAAAGAGCTCAAAATAGTTGAGCTTAATTAAATTTGAAATGCTTCAATTCCCCTAAATTTGACTCATATCAACTTGACTGTAGTGTTATGCCTCACGCTACACTGAATCCTCAACCTTGTGATGGAACCACTGTACCAGTACCAATAGTGGTACCAGTAGCCGTACCAGTACCAGTATTGGTACCAGCAACTGTACCATTTAGGCCACCTGTTGTAGCAGTATTGGTACCAGCCGTACCAGTACCAATATGCCCCTAGACGCCTGTTTTCAATCTGGAAATTTTCTTTGATTTATGGCTGAATACAAATTGGTAACACCTAGTGCTGGGTCAAACAAGGTTGGTACCAGTGCTTGCTCAAAGAAGAAAATAAAAGAAGAGCCGGCTGCATTTTTTAAGTCAATTTTGTTGACATTGTTTTTATTATATTTCTTCAGGATATAACTTCACTTTCAAGCATCTTTCCCCAACTGTAGCTGCATTTTGGGATCGAGCCAAGAGTCGGAAAATCCACTTTTATATTTTTTGTACAAGATGTAATATTTAGCACTTTTAAATTTTCTGTACATGTATCTTGGTTGCTAAAATCATATTTTTTTTTTTAGCATAATTGTCAGTTTGTATGCAAATATTAGTGGTTTCGAATCAAATCAATATTATTGGCTTTTTTTCATAGTTGCATGTATTATGTTGGTACTTGGCACCGTAATAATTGAATTATATTATGATGAATGCAATTTAAAAATCAAATGATTGGATTATCTATTTGTGAACCATCATAATTTACTACAAGTTCATGCCTCACAAATTGGTTACTAATATGCCACCAAAGTAAATTTTTTTGAGAATTTAGAAGTAAATTTTAATATTGCCATTATTTCAACGTGCGTAGAAAAAAAACAAATTGGTTGCTGTGCATCATTGCATCTTGCCATTATTTTATAATTGTCAGTTTAAGCTAAAAGCAAACAAAAAGATAAAAAAAATTGCATTCCTACGGATCAAAAGTTTTGCAAATTACATCAAGCAAACATATTCATGCAAAAAACATGAGAAATAGAAACTTTCAATTAGCAAGACAATAAGTTCATTAATTTGAACAAAACAGAACATAATAATGTTGAACACTAAGTTAGCTAATTTGAAATATCCATAAACAACAAGTTCACTAATTTAAATAACAATTTATAAATCAATGTGCTCATCTTCTTCATATTCATTACTGTTTTCTTCTTCATCTCCATCTCCTTCATATGTCATTTTCTTACCCTTGTTAGGGCCTTGTGAGTTTAACTTGTTTACAAAAGAAATATATGGTTACCAACAGATGTAAGAAATTTTTGATTTCTAACTTGTAAAAAATATGTATAAAATAATAATATGACCAACAAGGAAATTTTGTTTAACCTCAGGGCAAGTTCTGGAATTGTGACCGGCTTTCTTATTGCATACGCTACAAGTCCTCATCTTCTTTGCATTCTTCATAGACGCAGGCACAAATCTTGTAACTTTCTTCCTCCTACCCTTACATTGTGAGTCATGCGGGTCAAGAAACAAGGGTTTATTTTGGACTTGATCATTCCCCGACCCTTCTCCCTTGTCAGCTCCAAGACTTGATAGAACATCTCTCTGTGTTTGCTTGCCAACTATAGCAAACAGTTTCTCTTTTCCACTTGCGATAACCTCCTTCAAACAGCTAAAACCATCAGAACTAACAGCTCCTATTTTGACAAGCTCCATCCAATCTGATTTTAAAGAAGCAACCCTCAATGCTTGTAACTCCGCCGTCTCTCCCGGATCCATACCTCTCTCACTAGCGGATCTTTTAACACTTGCATTAGCCCCTTTTGTCCATCTTTTCATAATGTAATGGTCGGGTAGATGCATCATTTTGACGTGGTGCATTACTTTAATGGTATGTGGGCAAAGAATACCCTCAAACTCATACCCTTTGCAATTGCATGACACCTGACACCTTTCTTTGTCAACATCAACCATGTATGACTCAGGTACAAATTTCTGAATTTCTGGATCATAGGAAATGTCAACCTGATAAGAGACATCTCTCTTGATTTCAGTAACAGTACCAAGTAAGCTATCCTGTACATTCTCTTTGAACAATGAGAATACTTTTCGTGTATAAACTTGACGTGCCTTGAACTCCATTTTGTATTTTGACCATAGGTGCGGTATCTCATAGACAGATTTCAGATCCTCATCACTCTCTCTTTGCCAAATGCTCTCAATTATCTTCTCAATTTGTAACACAAATTGATAAACAGATTTATGATTGTCCACTAATAACTTAAAGAGAGCATTCATACTCTCACTCCTTTGTGTAGTTGACATGTCAGCAAAAAAAGTGGCTCGAAAATAGGCCGGCACCCATTGCACTCGATTTTTGTACATCACTTTTAGGTAGTTATTATCAAGCAAGTTGTACTTATTGATCATAGTTGTCCAATGCGTCTCAAAATCTGAAACCGTTAGGCTACGGTTGATTACAGCACGCAATTCATCATGAAAACTTGGTATCTCCTTGTAAAGCACACCAAGGTGTTCCCTTGCCTTTCTCATAACATGCCACTGACAACATCTATGGCTAGTTCTTGGAAAAAACCAATTCAATCGCCTTCCTCATCGCGAGACATTGATCTGTAATAATAGCAATAGGGTGTTTGCCATACATTGCCTCTAGCCATGTTTTGAACAACCAACAAAAGTTTTCTGCAGTCTCGCATTTAAGAAGAGCCATGCCAAATAAGATTGATTGTCGGTGGTGGTTAACTCCAATGAATGGTGCGAAGGGCATATTGTACTTGTTTGTTTGGTAAGTAGTATCAAATGTCACAACATCACCAAACTCCTGATATGCTCATCTCGCTCTACCATCAACCCAAAAAATATTCTTCACAACACCATCCTCATCTGCCTCTATAGAATGAAAGAACTCAAGATCCTCCTCCTGTCTCTTTTGAAAGTACATCAAAGTCGTGTGGACATCTATCCCAATCAGTTTTCCATTATCCCCCGCTATCAAATTGCTTATATCTTTTCTTTTGAATCGAACATTTTGCTTACCCCCATGTTCGTCAGCTAAATATTCCATGATTTGTAATGTTCCTATGTTTTGGGCAGACATGTTACGAATAATTTTCTTATCATCTATCGACATGGACTTGTGAGATCGCAAATTTCTCTTCTTCGAGGGGCTCGAGATCAACTCATGGTTATGATCTTCCAGAAAAACACTCACTTGCCAAATCCCATCTTTTACAATCTTTATTCTAAATGAGGCCTTACAACCCGTCCTTGTTATCCCCTTTAATTTCTCAGGTGTACGAGGATTGGACTCACTTCCGATTGGCATTGCATTTTTTTTTGCCACGTTGAGAATCATTCTTTGGAACACACGTATCGCATTGATGACACGCCATGCTTATTCTTTGTTTGTGCTTGTTTGCAAACACTAAACCCCACACGACATGCATAATCATTGTACATTTTGAATGCCTCCTCTGGTGTACCGAACTCCATACCGACACACGGCTTAATGGCATCCTCAAGCTGATCCTCCTCAACTGCTAATGCTTCCATGTGGTAGGTATATGGATCAATAATATCTACCTGTTCCACAAAAGCAAAAGTCAATTAAATAAGGTATTGAGTATTTTATTTTTTGATTATTAGACAAACAAAATGATAATTAATTACCTCCAATTGAATTCTTTGACTATTTTCATTTCCATCCATAGGAATAAATTGTTGAGTATTTTCATCTCCATCCATAGGTTGACCTGTATTAGTTGAAATATTTTGCTAATAAGGTTATGAAATATTTTAACAATTTGCTCGATTCAACTGCATAATTTTTTTTAATGAATTACTTGTGAGATATCTTTATTTTCTTATGATAGATAATTATTTAAGAGCCTCAACAAAAAAAAAATTCAAAATAATTATAGTACAATTAATTACTCTGATTAGTTTGATTTTTTAGGTAAATGAGTTTTATCATATTTAAGTTCAAACAATGAAAATTTGATAAAGCTAGTAACAAATGAAGGAAAATCACGTTCCCACATGAAGCTTTATCACCTCCCGTTCCCACCTGAAGCTTTATCAAGTTGAAAAGCAAAATCAAAGAAAAAAGAACAAAATCAAACTCGTCTGGGAACAATAAAAGAAAAGCACACCACTGGAGGAGAAGAGAGATTTGTGCGTGGTGATCAGCGGCAGAGGGTCGGCACAAGAACGGGGTTACGGGAGGAGTCGCTGGACGGTGTGGCCGCTTAGGTTTTTTGTCTTTCTAAAAAATATCGGGAATTGATGTTGAATTTCGAGAGACGGGGGAGAAACATAACTGGAGACATCCAGTTCCGAAAAAAATTTGAATTAATCTCATCAAATCAACACGAATCCTGATGCAAAATCAATGGTTTAAAATGTAATGCATGGAAGGGTCAATACATTGCAATGTATAATAGCCCATCTCCCAATAATAGATATTTAGTTGTTTGTTTTTATAATTTTCAGGATTTCAAATGGTGTATATATATTACTGCACTTTTGTTTGCACAATTTTGATGTATCATTGTAAATTAACACAAATAAAGAACCAGTGTTTGGTCTGATAGCAAAGGCAATACTCTCTGAATGGGAAAGTTGCATGTTCGAAATTTAAATGAGAGAATTTCTTGTGAATATTAAATAGTTGGGTAGCTTGACTTCGAATTTCTACTAAAAAAAAATTTGCGCATATAATAATTATGGAAAATATCGAGTTGATTGAGATGATATGTGCCGGTTTTAATGATTTTTTATAACTTCAAAATGATTTAAAGCACGTCAAAGTACATATATATTCTAGTCAAGGTTCTAAATAGCGATTATAGCAGCATAGTGGGGAGAGGAAAAAAAATGCTATTGCGAATAACGTAGGTATAGTAGAAGCTATTATGTATAGCATTTTTTTTTTCAAAATTTATATTTTATATTTTTACTAATTATAAACATAATCAATATTAGAGAATTGAGGTAATAATTAAATGACAATTAATCTAAGTCAATATTTTTTTTTCAATCATGCAAATAAGAAAAAAAAATCTACAAGGTAACATTATTTAATAGTTCACACTTCATAGTATTACAGATTATAATAGACAAATAGCAATTAATTTTAAAAGTAAAATGCAGTTAATATTACTATTGAACATTTTATATATTATAATAATTAAAATCAATTGTCAATGAAACCAACAGCAATAATTTTACAAGTGAATACTAGACGAAGATCAAGAAAAAGAAAAAAATTAGTATTTGAATATTTTCCGATATAGAATTAGAGACTAAATCACAAATAGGAATAAAAACATATAGTTTGGTTAAGTATACTTATCATAACATATCATGTAGCATAAAAAATAGGAACATAATCACAGAAGCCCATGTAACACAGCAGTAGCAATAGCACGAAGCAGGTAGTGGTAACAACGATTAGCTATTACAGCTATAGCAGTTATAGCTAAAGTAGTGAACTTTTATCTCATAGCTTAATTTTTATGGTCCGAAAAAACTATAACGTAGCTATAATTAGTTATTTAGAAAAGTGATTTAATAGAATTGTTTGAAAAAAAAATTGTGTTGATGTTATAAACTTATCATGTACTTGCGCAAAAAAATGTATGCATGATGAAATTAAGAAGGTATATGTTAATTTCGATGATTATTTGGCATTTTGAAACGATATTTGAATTGATTGAAAGCACGAACAGAACTTTACTAATTAGCTATTAATGCGTTCTAGCATAGTTATTTGCACATAAGATGATATTTGTTCTGTGTTTCATAATTAGAACGAGATACAACTTTACAAGTATTTGATATCAGACCTTCGTTTTCAGGGTGGCAATGAGCTGGATTATCACAAGCTGGGTATAACTTGAACTCATCACGAGCTAACTCGTCCGAGTCACGAGTGAGTTGACTTTAGAGGTATGAGCTGAAATCTCAGCTTGAAATAGTCACGAGCTAGACCGAGCTAGCTCACGAGCTGACTCGTTGGGTATGACTGAATCTTGTTTTAAGAAGAAAATAAATTCTACAAATTTTTTGAACCAAGCTGGATCGAATTGAACTAAGTTGGACCAAGCTGGACATTATAAAATACACACAATTCACAAATTGATGTCTAACCGAGAAAACTGGTGAGTAAGTTAGGCTCCAGCTTGAACTTGTTAATTCTGAACCAAACTAATAAAGTGCTGGTTCGTTAATAGCTTAGTTCAATAACAAATAAACTGTTAGCGAATGAGTCAAATGCAAGTGACGATTGAACCACAAACTTTTTTTGCCACCCCTAATTTCCAGTAGCAGAAGAGCTTCCAAAACGGACAAATATTAGATGAAAAAGAGGCCTAGCGGCCCACTTTTAAGACAGAGAGAAACTTGAAAAAGTGATAAATTAAGAATTGCGTTGACAAACAAAAGCAGCTGCTTTAAACGGAATTCGCATTCTCTGAGATATCTCAAACTTTGCATGACTTTTTGGAATATGTCAATCGTTCAAATACTTTCTGCACGAATCTTAAAGCACGAATAATAATGTCCATCTACGTTCGCCCGAATAGGCACCGGACACGTAGGTCACGCAAAAATTGAGATATCTCGGAGGATACGCCCCCCTTTAAATGGGCCTTCAGTTGTCTCATCTTCTTCCATTGCACAGATTCAGTGCGTCCAAATTAAATTTAGACATTTCGGATTGATTTGTGCTACCAACTTATATTTTTTTTTCTTCTTTTTTATAAGTTTAAACAGTTAATCTGAACTGTTCAATCTGATCTTTATTAGAAAATATACTTGGAAATATAATTTTAAAATTTTTTTACTATTTTTTTAGATACACAAAAAATCACTCAATTTAAAAAATTATGTACCTTCCAAAAATAGTGATTTTCTACTTATCTATTATTAGTAAAAACATTCTAAAAAAAATGTAAAATTCAATCTCTAAATACATTTTTGTACAAAGATCATATGTAATAGATCAAATTGCCTATTTGAAGTTTTACAATAGAAATATGAATCGATAATACAGGACGTCCCGTAACATGCATATTATCATAACCTCACTCATCATCATCATCATCATCAACAACAACAACAATAATAATAACAGGAAAGTTTAGATACTCCTCCATTTTTTATGCCTCTATTTTTGAAAAATTTTAATGACTTAAAAATTTAAATATCAAAATAAAATTGTTAAATACGATCTATATCATCTTCTCTATGCACGTGCAAAAAAATATCACATTTCGACTTTAATTTGATGGGTATTAAGACCTTGCAATTGATGTCGATACTAATTTTTTAACTCATTGATTTTTTTTTTTAAAGAGGCTGATGTCTGTTTCATATTACTATACTGAAACTAGATAATTAAAAAAATCAATTAGCCAGATTAACCCTCTAGACTGAACACCTTGAAGGTGTTAACATCAACCACCAACATATGCATCATTTCAAAATGTACCAAACTTTAGATATAGCTACATTTAAAAATAAGCTAAAGTGCAATAACTAAGCCACACTGTAAAGGGCTAAGAATGATAACAAAAAGCAAAAGAGTAGTCTTCTTATGTTTCTCCATTGGTATTATGGATTCTCAAGATCTGGTGGTTGGTACACCACCATCTCTAATGTCACTGGCATGTAGCTAGTGGTATCTTAACTTTCTTGCTCACATTACCTGACCAATAGAAAATTAAAGATTTTATTAGCAATATGATATTTGTAGCTGACAAGATAGTGCATGCATTAAAATAACTCATTTCTGTGCTTTTTATGTAAATGTTGATACAATAATATAGAATAAATTTAATGGGTTTTTTACATATAAATTTTAGAATATTTTTTTTATTGAAAAGGTAAAATTAAATATATGATGATTGCACAAAAAATAAATCCTCCTCTAATAACAATAAGAACTAAAATTAGATTAATGACGATAAATAATACATAAAAAATATTAATCTTTATTCAGTGCCTGTAAGGTAGTATACATTCCCTGATAACTTACATTTAATCAAAGAAGACAGCAAAGATATTTTACATAAAAAAAAAATGAAATCGTTATCTTGTTAATCACGGTTGCTTTATAATAACAAATTGTCTATATATTAATACGAGGTTAATAATTAACTATATTAGGGAATAAAGCGTTGAAAAGTGATAGTTTGATTGATACACTGCTAGACTCATCAACAAGACTATAAGAATGAAATAGTATCAACGAGAAATACTATTAGTATACTCTCGCGGATACTCGCATTTCTAATAGAAAAAGTTTCTTTTTATCGGTATACTTTTGTGGATACTGTCATGTTCTTACACTGCCGGACTCGATCAACAAAACCGACCGTTTCATAAAAATATTTTCAGTGAAGATAAGTATCACCCAATCCAAAATATTTCTCATTTAGAAATTCAAAAATCAAATTACAATAATTTTTATTTTAATCTAATAAGTAAGAACAAATCATTTGATGGACCGATTAATAATATCCGAAAGATACAGTGCGCCTTAATTAGTCACAAAAAAATTATGAAAATATCGAAATTAAATTATTAATTTAGTTCCAATAAAAACTATGAATTTAATATATAAATAAATTTATATTTGAAGTTAAAAATCAATGAAATTGAACTAATAATTCTGTTCTATTAAAAACATATCAACGAAACCTAATTAATAATTCAATTCATTGATTTTCTATAATTCAATTATTCATTGTTAGCAATGATAGACCCTTCATGTAACTTATCCTACCTAGAATTTTGCAAACAAATTTCTCTGATATATACTACTGGGCTCGTTGCTCTACTTTGAAAATAATTTTGCTCTAGCATATTGAGTCCAAAATCTTTAGTTAATTAGTTTATCATAGGGATTTAAAAAAGTTACGTGCGTTGACCGGATACATCACGGCACGGTATAGTTCTATCACGAATTCACGATACATTATACAAAAGATCTAATCATGGCACGTCAAGTAGTCATGCAAGGCACACATGATTAGCACAGTTAGATCTTTAATTAAATGTTGAAGTCTTGAATAAATTAATTTAAATTATAAATAAAAAATAATTAAATATGACCAAACGTGACGGTAAACACATCACGAGTGGGTACGGTGTAACTAACGTGCTATGATCATCCTTTCAAATTTAATTACAGCACGACATAACCTTAAAAATCTGACTTGATCACAGCACATATTGCATCTCTAATTGAGTCCATAATAAAAAAAAATATTGTTGTACAATTCAACAATAATATCATATTAACTAATAAATTTGAAACCGATTAGCTATTTAAATCCGATTATTCTTCAATTTTTTTTTTGCTCAATTCCGATAATAATTATGGATCCACCTAATTGTTAGTATCGAAGTCAGTGAACCAAACCAATATTCCATCCATTTATCCAAATTATTTTGATTTTTAATTTCTATAAATAGAAGATCTGCACCCAATCTCGAGATATGCTCATACCTCGTAATTTTATTATGAAATTTTGGGTAAAATTGAGGAACTCGGATCACCTGCTCTTCAGAAGCAGAATTTTTCTTGTGACTGACAAGTGAGATCAGACGATTTAAAAATTTAAATATTAATTTAGTTTTTGTTTTACGGATTTAAAAATTTAAATATTGAGTTAGTTTTTATTTTAGGAGTGACACGTGGTAAGATGGGGGCAGGAGCAGAGGATTAGATCTCAAAATTGAGATATTATGCTCTGAAGAGAAAACCGTGACACTCATGACTCACCCATGCAAACACCCTAAACCCGGAAAAACATTAATATAAAAAAAAAAGAACCCCCAAAAAGAAAGAATGATTAAACTTTTATTTGCATAATAAACCAGCAATGGCTCCGTCTGTGAGTGCAAGTGTGCAACTTCAAACATTCAAATGATAAAACGATAGTTCAAATTTCAAAAGTAAAAAAAAAAAAAGGGACAAGCTGTTGAAAACTTGGAAAAAAGGTTCCCAAATTTAAAAAAGAGAGATGGAAAATGGGCAGAGGTAGGCAGCGCCAGCGCCTACCAGCAAAAAAGTTATGATGTATTGATATTTTCCCATCACCAATGGAATAAACTTTACACAAAACCGTACGCCAAAATCATAATCTAAGGAGATACGGATTCAGATTTTTATGTATCTTTTTGCAACAATGATAGAAACACACAATAAAACACCATTAAAATTGTCTATATTTGGTGGGAAATTATTAAAGGTGTATTTACAAGTGAATAGTGACGATAGCATCAAGCAAACAAAGTGGTAGTAATTTAATTACATCAAGTATGAGAAAGAAGAACACAAATATTGCTTCAGCTTCACTCTCTATTAACTTCCATAACTCTGATAACAGATGATTTTTTTCTCTTTACATAAAACCTCTTAGAACAGAAAGAACAGCCATTGCAAAAAGTTTTTAACCCAGAAAAATTTACATGCACCACAAACCTAGCTACACATTCTTAGTTTCTTAGCTCTGAATTCACTAAATAAATAAAATATTCTATAGGCTAAGACTAAGGCTAAGAGCAGCTTTGATATCGAGCCGCCATGCGTACGCACCGCCATCTAGTCTCCAGACATCGCACGGCGCCGCTAGCGAAACCTTCCCCTTCTTTCTACACGCATACCTTACACGCACACGACACGTGAAGCCGCCACATGTGCCCCAAGCCGGCACCAGGCCCCGTGTCACAAGCCCCACTCTCACTTCCTCCTCATCACCAACCTCCTCCCCTCCTCCTCCAGTCACCAAATTTTTGAACGCACCATTAGCCCAAGTTACCCGGCCCCACCCGTCCGATACCAAGGCAGGCGCCTCGTCACTGGTGATGCCAGGCATGGCTGGTACCTCCTGTCGCCAGATATCACTCAATCCTTCTACTGTCATCCAGGACCCCACTGGTCGTACTGGTGTCGGTGCTGTCGGTACCACCACAGCTGCAACTGTACTTTCATTTGCTTCACTGGCAGAATTAGGGATCACCGGCTTCACCTCAGGCGACTCGGGCATGAGAGGAAGTGTAATCAACGATGATGAATCCACAGAGATTGTGGTTGTGGTAGTGGTAGAAGAAGAAGGGGAAGGGGAAGGGGAAAGGGAAGAAGAACATTTCTCCTCTCGTTCTTCAGTTTGATTCGGTATCGTTTTTGCTTTCTTAGGTTTTCGGCCTCGTTTGCTTCCTAGCCGTGTACCAGTTGCTGTACCAGCAGGTGCCTTTCTCTTCAACTTGCCACTGCATGGTGTAGATTTCAGATCTGCAGTACTACTCGGTACGGCCGGGGCCATGGCTGCGGGTTTCGGAGCAATAGGTCTGTACTTTAGCATTATTCGACCAACTCTCCATGCAACGTCAGTATCTCCTCCATACCTTGCTATACAACATCCTCCTCTCCTCTCCATTGTTTTCTTCTTTTTCTTTTCTTTTCTTTTGTTAAAGATTTGAAAGAATGAATGTAGGTAGGTGTCTGGAAGGTACTGAGGCATGGTATGAAGAGAATGAGTTATAAATAGAAGGAAATGGGAGGACACGTGTCGGTAAAAGCACGTGTCGAGGTGGGATGCAGATATCAGATTGGTGGAAAAAGGACGCGTGGCTGGAATCGAGTACGAGGGCACGTGAAGGGATACGAGGGGATTGGGTTAAAAGAGAGGGGGGAGCGAACGGTAAGAGAAGGCGCCGCTGTCTGAAGGAGAGAGAGAAAGAAAGAGAGGAGACCAATGAGAAGGGGAGTAGTGTACATGGCATGGCTCAAGAGAAGAACACGTAGCAAGGGGGGCGTTGGGATGAGAGAACATTTCTTACTTTTCTCCATTTTTTTTCTAACTGGACTCCTCCGTTTAGTCTAGATGATTGCTGAGAAATAAACAGGGATGAAAACGGATCGGATACGGTTCGGACCACACTGACAAATCAATTATTGGGATTAGGGCTGTCCAAAAAGCTCGTAAGTTCGTGGCTCGCTCGCGACTCACATTGGCTCGATCGGTAACAGCTCGTTCGATAGTGGACTGAGCTGTTATCGAGCTGGCTCGCTAATAGCTCGGGCCAAAATTAACGAGCTGAGCTTTTGCCTAGCTCGGCTCGCCAGCTCGCGAGTTAGCTCAGCTAGGCATCAATTTGTGAATTTGTATGAATTTGTGTGTATTTTATACTGTCAAGCTTGATCCAGCTCGGTCCAGCTCGGTCCAAAAATGTTTGTAAAATTTATTTTCTTCTTAAAACAAGGTCCAACCAAACCCAGTGAGCCAGCTCGTGGCTCGCGAGCCAGCTCGTGAGCTGGCTCATCACGAGTTTGAGCTGAGATTTTAGCTCGCGAGCTGTTAACGAGCTGGCTTGCTAACAGCTCGGTCCAGAATTAACGAGCTGAGCTTTTGCCCAGCTCGGCTCGAGCCAGCTCATTTACAGCCCTAATTGGGATTCAGTTTGGCAACGTCAAAAATTCGTGATTCGGATATAATTCAGAAATGATTAGGTATTATTCGGATCAGAGATCTCAGTTCTGTAAGAGAGCAAAAACTAAAAAATAACCAAAAAATTTGAGAATAATTCGGAAAAAATTTGAGAATAATTCGGAAAAAATTCGTAAAATTTGCGAATTATTTGGTCAAAGTTCGGTCAACAGAATAATTAAAATTTAAAATTATATTTGTATCTGTATCCACACGGATATTTTATATCTACGGATCCAAATAATATCCGATCCGTTTTCACACCTAGCTGAATGCCGCCACAATTTAATAATGCTGACGTAAATTTCTTAAAAAGAATTAATGTTAAAAAATTTGCTATTGGTTGAATTGTCGGTGTGGTGCTTAGTTAATGGTTAATAGGGAGTGCAGGATAAGAAAAGATAAGTTACCTAATATGGTAGAAACTGGAGAGGAAGAGAACATGCCGCGACAAGGGGGTTCCCAACCTTTGCTTTATCTGGGAAAAGGAAATAAAGAAAGAGGGGGTTATAAAGTAGCGGTGGGGGTAAGATAGTTGGAACACGTGGACAAATGAGAAGAGAGGGATGGGATGGTATTATTATGCGATGGTGGTTCGAAGGGACGCGTGGAGGGTTCGATTGCGACGTGGATCCTCACCCTGATCTCATGGCGTCACCTCCCTATAAATTCCAATCTTTTGAAGGGACTCATCTCGTCAGAATCCTCTGTAACTGTTGTAAGTATCTTTTAGTGTAGCGGTTTATTCAAATGGTATTCTTTTGGAACCGCTACACGCTCTTTATAGGTTTTTAATCGCATTTTCTTGACAGAGAATTGATGCGCGTACGTAGCTGGTATCTCGGGTCTTCGATTTTAAGTAAAAATATATTTTTTTTTAAATGGGCGCTGGGAAATGATAATGGCCTCCGAATTATTGTATCTCCCTGAATCTCCCACCGTGTAATTTATTTGTTCACATCAAAATATCGACTTCAAGAAAAATTCTTTTGACTTGGATGCTCACCTTTCTTATAATTCAAACAAAATATTTTTTTAAGATGATATTGACATGTGTAACATATTTTGACAGTTTTGAATGACAATTATTAACTTCTAACTTCATATCTTAAACTTAAAAAAAAATGAATTAGGATGAGCACAATTTTAACCTATAATAAGACTTATTGAAACTAAAAATGCATGCTTCAGCGTTTTCAAAGACATATTTATTATTTCAACCCTTTCCAAATTGTTTTTAAAAACTTTTGAAAATAAAACTATTGTCACAACTAGGCCAGATTCAGAATTTTGGTGAGAGGGGAACAAAAAAGTAGCAAATTAGGTTTAAAAAGTTAACCGAGTTCAATTTCATTAACTAATCGGTAAATAGATAGTAAATAATTCTCTCACATATAATTTCTAATGCTCTCACGTATAATTTCTAATGCTCTGACTTATAATTTTCAATGCTCTAACTTGTAATTCTAATTACCAATATGAATTCAATGAATTTATTCTAATTTTAACTTTTAAATTAAACCAAATTACAAATCAGAATTTCATAGGTAGACAAAAAAAATTCAGAGAGAGACAAAGTTGATTTGGACAACAAATTCAAGATATCGACTTCAAGAAAAAGATCCAAGTCTTAATGTAATTTTTTTTTTAGATCTCTATGTTTTGAAAGAATTAAAACACGACTACAAATTCAAAATTTATTAAGATCACTTTGAACAAGTGTGGGTTTAAATTTGAAGGCACAAAAATATGAACGTAAAATACGTGAGCGTTCTTATCACAAAAAGAAAAAATATGAACGTAAAATACGTGAGCGTTCTTATCACAAAAAGAACATTTTTGATGGCCTAAGCCCTAAGGGTTATGGTCTAATATAGAACTTTTTGATAGCCTTATATATATACATATAATAAACAAGTTCGATCATGTTTATATAGAAATATTATTAAATTTTTCGAAATGGCATCATCCCTAACATTTAAAACTATATTAGATAAGGTTTATGTTCTAATTAACATAAAAATTTGCATAGATCTAGAGTCAATTGACTTTTATTTTTTATAATTATTGTGTTTATATGTAATATTCTATATAATTTAATAAGATGTTATAGATACTGTAAAATTAATTTTCATTTACATAATAAATATTTAATATGATTAACTCTTATTCGCATTGGATCTCCATAATTTGAAAACCTGGTTCTGCTCCTACAGGAATGAAAAGACTATCTGTTAATTACAATTTTTTTAGCACATAATGACATTAAGACGAGAGAATCACTGCTTTTTTAAACTATAACGAATTTTGCTGCTAAATAGAATTCAAATATGTTCATTTATGATGTTTTTATTATGTTTTTTTAACAAATGCATGCTTATATATAACTGTTCGATATGATTTGTATTATTTTCTAATGTATATATAAAAAATACTATAAATATTTCGAATTTATTTTAGTTAGTATAAGAAAACTTTTTAAAATATATTTTTTAAGAAGAAGAAATGTGAAAATTAAGTTTTCAGATTCAATTAATATAGACACCAGCAGTGTAAATTTGAAAATGTTAAAAAATTAAAGTGAAGAAAAGAAAAGAAACGAAACAACAAAGGAAAAAAAGAAGCTTGTATAGTAATTCCTCCCACTAAGTGATGCCAAACCAACTTGCAAGCTCGTCTGGTCCCAAGCAAGCATGAGTATCGTGCTTATTTTACATTCTTACAAGCTCTTAGATCTATCTCAGTCTCTTTGGATCTGTTTGGCAACACATAGGAGATTAAATATTAATTCACGCTAAGAAGGAGGTTGATCGGTAAGCTAAAGGAAGAAGCAGAGAATTAAGATTGCTAAAAGAAGCTAAAAAAAGGAGGGAGGTGCCTGAAGAAATGGACATGGAATTAAGATTTCGGACAAAAGGAGGTTGAAGAAGATTGTCTTAATCTGTGTTAAGGAACCGGTGTTCGGAAGAATTAAGCGACAAAGAAGATAAAGGAAATTCATTTAGCTTTAAGGAGGCTTAAAGAGGTCTTTGCCGAACAGCCCCTTTATGTTTATATCTTAGAATTACCTGCTCATACTGACCATTGGTGAATTCTTAACTTTCCCTTGACATCTTGGAAACTTGGCCCATTTGTACTCTGACTTGAGTTGTGTAGGGGCACTGAGGTCATGTTTGATGGTGGAATAAGAGGTGGAGTAAACTTCTTACTCCACACATAAGAAGCCAAACAACATATAAGATGGAGTAAGAGATGACTTAATCCGAGTAACTTCATCTATCTAAGTAAATTAACTTACTCTATATTTACTCTACTTGTATGATCCACTGTCATAAAAAGAAACACATTTTCCAACATCTAACTCCACTGAGTAGATTAATTTAAGTGAAACAAGATATAAAATCTAAAAAGTAATATGAAATAAGTAGTTTAATCTACGTTAATTTTACTCCACAACCTCTGCCCTTCTTAAGTGACATATGTTCGGTAGCATCCGCCTTCTTCTAGCCGGGTTATTCAAAGTGAGTATGCTGTTTTTTTATTATTAGCCATCAAAATATCATTATTCTTCAAGGTGCTCTCAAGTTCCATAAATTTTTAACCTTTGTTTTAATGAATGAGCCTCGCTTCGTGGCCGCATAAATAAAATTGACCGTGAACTTGTCATTGATGTGGATAATTTTCTAGTGTAAACTTTGTAACTTATTGATTTAAACAAAAAAAAAAAAACCCTTTCTTTTTGTTTGTGTAGAGACAAATAAATAATATAGATGGAGTCTTAATGATTTTATGACCTTTTATGCTAACAATTTAAGAGTAAAGATATAGAGATACGATAAAAATATGAAGACATTTAAATTCTCCTGCTTGATCATGGACAATTTGAGCATCATGTTTGTGTTAGGTTTCCTTGATTACATCTTGTACATAACTTGGGTTACGCCGTGCTTTATTATATTTTTTTTAGTAGAATAGAGATCAAGTTATCTAACTATTTAATATCTACAAAAAAATAGCTCTTTCTAAATTTCAAACCTGCAATTTTTCACTCGGAAAGCATTGTCTTTGCTACTCAAACAAAGACTGGTTCTTGTTTCTATTATATGAATTGGGATTACATTTATTGGTAGTTGGTACTATCATCTAGCATTATGTATCTATATATACTATAAATAGTGACAATTTTAGAATTTGAAAATAATTTTGTGGGATCTAAAATTAGTACTTCTTCAAATATAATGAAGAGATACCCTTGACAACCACTGTCAAGTCTTTTAACAAAAATATAATAAAGAGATAATTTCAAAATTATTCATTTTATTATTGTACATATAAATATATTAAATTATACAGTTTTGAAAAAAAAATATTTGGATAATCTGAAAATAATTCATATATAATTTGAAACTGGAACTAATTTGTAGAAAAATCACAAATAATTCGCAAGAAATTGGAGAAAGTTTGAAAAAAAAATTATTCATGGGAAGATGTGCTGAAAACAAATAATTTACAAATTACTTATGAATCTTATTACTGTAATTCGTGATTAAAACTAATATTATAATTCTTGAATATATAATACTGATAATTTATGTACAGGAACGCTCAAACTGCAATGTAACGCAATACTAAAGATTCCAGTAACCAAACCATTTCATTACAAAGAAGAAAAGAATATGAATATCAAATTTACGTGCCAACCCCATATACTCGTCAGACATTTGAAAACGGATTCACAAGACAAATTATAGGTAAGAACCCATCGTAAGCATAAAAAATGAAAAAACAAAAAAAAATATTATACAAGAAAAGAATAGCTCAAAGCGCACTAATGCCCTCAGAAAAGAACAGCAGCATCACCACAAAACCCTAAAATTAAAATTAAAAAACAATAAAGTAAAGAAGCTTCGGCTGACAATGATACCCTCCTACATAATTGTACAGTTACATTTTGCTTCCAGCTTTGCTGGTGGTGGCGGCGGCAGCGGCAGCTTTGGACCCTCATTTTTATGGACAGTGTCCCCAGTAGCCGGTAATGAATCACAATCCTTCGTATCCCCAACCTCAGCCTCCCCACTCTGCGTGGTATTTTCTGTGTCAGGTCGTTTACGTTTGACCTTACGGGCATTGACTATTCGCTTAACAGGCGGCTCGGTTGACCTGCTAGGTTTTGCAGTAGGATTATTTGTGGCAGTGATAATGGCGCAAGGCTCCTCGATTAATTCTTGTTTTGAGTTTTCCTTCTCTATTGCAATGGTTGCAGCTTTATAAGCGACATCATGTACAATGGAGCTGCAGAAGAGTATGGTATCAGTTGCCTCTTCTAATGTGAAGCTTCTTCGAATTTGTTGCTTTGGTGCTTCTGCTTTTGCACTGGGTGATTCTTCTGCCAAAAGGAAAAAAGAGATGAGAAGTATTAGAACAAGGATTCTATTATGAAAAAGAAACAGATATACATACAGGTCGGTACAGAGACAGTGTAAGTCACTGTTCAAAAGATCTCATTTCTTAATCCTGGTTTGTACTTATTTTAGGATTTAACACGATCTAAGAATTTATTATTTCCTGATTTGTTATACGAGCAAGGTTTTGTTGATAACAGCTCTTCGAATTCGAGTTTAGACTGGTAATGAAGGTTACCTCATGTGTTAACTGACACTATGCTTGCAACTTTAAAAACTGAAGACTGAAGAGTAGACTCAGGTCAGAGTTAAAATATATAAAAAAGTTAGTTGTAACTGAATATTGGAATTGGATGCATGTAGTTTTTCTGATTCAGGATCGGTTTCAGTCTGGTGTTTTGTATAACGGAAATAAATGACAGAAAAATGAGAAGGTAAATGGTAAATGAAGGAAAAAATAAGAAGAATGGTACAACATCAACAACTCTTACCATGGTTATCACTGGAAACTTCAACTACACAAGATTTGACTGGTGTTACTAATTCTTCCTTCTCAGACCCAGTCGAGATATGGCTTTCATCTAAAGCATCAGTCTTGGTCGCCTCCATCTGCTCTAATTCAGCATCATTCTTTATATCCAGAATTTTCTCATCAAACACATCAACAGATGCTTCTCTAACATCACTTGCTTCGTTCGCAGTAGAAATATTTTGTACCCCCTCAACATTTCGCTCACTAACTGAAGGTGATGCAATTTCTGAAGCCTTACTGTCCTCCATATCAAAGGAATTACACAGCTCTTCATTATTCTCGCTTCTGGGGCCAATACGAACTGAAGAACCACTTATCGACATGTCAGACACTGATCCGGTGCTCAGGCTACTTACATGACGACCTGAGGTTTTATTCCTATTGCTCAGAAGTCGGTGCAAGCGGGCCTCCGTGTTTCTAAACGGGCCCAAATCAACAGAGGAAGAGGCTGAAGAGCTCTGATGCCCGAGACTTCGTTTTAGCACACTTGTGTTGTCTCTTGTGTAGGAGGGTTCTGAGCAATGTATATTCGTGGCAGAAAAGGATCGACCTTCAACAACTGGCCACTTACTGCTGCTCGACCTTTGCATTAAAAGGACAGAAATACCAGTGCCTTCAGTGTTTTCACCTCTGTGCATTGGGCTCATGGTTGGCTCTATTTGATGCGGCTTACTGTAAGAACCAAGGTCTGAGATAACAGGCTCTTTGTTAAGTTCTTCTAATTTTGAATCAGGAGGTGACTGTTGCCTCTCATTTTCAGTATTGGTGCCTGTTGGTTGTGTAGGAAGGTCATTCATTTCTAGATCAGCAGATGGTTCTTGGGGAACAAAATTACCATTAGTATTGACTTCAGGAGCTGTTGTTGCAATTGTTTTATCCAAATTCAAATCAGTAGCTACTTGTTCCCTCAGAATTTCAATTTGCTTGCCCTTGTGACTCTCCAAGACAGCATGCTCCATTGCATCATCAACTGTCAAATCATTGCTCTCTTCCGTTAGTTCCTTGGAAAATTCTGGTAGTAACATAGAATATTCCTTTCCATAAAGAACATTTTCACTCTTGGCTTTTTCATGGAAATCATCTTCAATCTTTGCTGAAATTTCCATCTGAGTCATTTCATCCCTCATTACATCAGGTCGTAACACTGCAATTTTACCGGCAGTGACACACACCTCACAAAGATCAACACCAGCATCATCCTCCATGATAAAAAACCTCGTCCTGCATCTAGAACAAGTGACCTCCACCATTTCCCTACCGAAATCACCCCGAGAATGTTCTAGAACCCCGTCATCATGGCTCAAGTTTTCATTTAACTCGTGGCCTTTATCAAAGGCAAAAACTTCTTCATGTACCTCATACAGCTCGACCTTTTCAGATTCACCATCTGGGTAGTCAACTTGGTCATGGTCGCTATCAATGTAAGGTGCTACAGTGGCACCGTGCTCAGAACTTGCATTGCTACTTGTCGTCACAGATGAGTTTCTAGAAAACATTGGCCTGCTTGTGCTGTTTGCCTTTCCTGTGACAAATGAGGTGGTTGGGACACTAGAGAGAAGTGGCCTGAACATGTTTTGCGGGGCTTTCCTGTGATCCTGAGAAACACAACCATGATATATTTAATTAGGACAAAATCAGTGATAGAGGTGACATATAAAAGTTCTCATATACTGAAACTATTAAGCAATAATAACTCGAATTTCAGTTTGGACATATTTGTCATTTTCTTTCACAAGCTCTCTGAATGGTTGGTACTAATGGGCACAACTGTATTGTGTACCAACTGCAAAAGTATAGTCAGAATGGCAACACGTGCTGCATTGCTAGGTCACCAATTTGCCAACAGCTAAGATAATAAAAACCTTTTCAAATTAAATTAAATTAGTTAAGCAAAGCTTACCATCAACCAAAGTGCTGAATCAAAAGACCTCTTTGGGGCAGACCCAACAGTGACAATATTCTTTGCAGGCTTCTTTGACACGGCAACAGTTCTATTCTTCACCATCCCAATATTTTTCCTTGCACTAACGCTGTTCGAAAAAGAGCTGATAGAATCCATATCATCATCGCCAGTACTATGTGAACTAAAACGGTCCCGGTCATGGCTATGAGATGAGCTGGCGCTTCTAGAAGGAGTTGGAGACATTGACTGCCTCCTATATCTTGCACTCATGTCAGACCCGATACCAGATACAGGAGACAGACCACGGGACCTGGATACTGGTCGATCAGGTAGAGAGGTACGTAAATTTGGTGGAGTCTCTGTAGGGAAACCAGGTGGGTTTGGATCCCAGCCACGCATTTTCGGTGAAGGGGAGTTACCACGGCTGCTTTTAACTGGGGAGATCCCTCTTTTAGGCTGGCTGAAGGAGCCAGTACTGATCCTCCGCGGTGTGGGGCTTGCGGACCGCCGTGTGGGGGTTGAAGGTTTAGCTGGTGGCGTGGAAGATCGCCGCGTGGGAGTTGGTGTTCGCACCAGAGAAGGTGAGCTCGCCCGCGAAGCTGAAGACTGTCTTGGCATCGAATGGACGGTGCTGACAGTGGAACGAGGGGAAGGGCTGTGCCGGCTTGGGCTTGCACTGCTTCTACTCGATCTCTGTGTTCGCTCCATCTGTTGTTGCATGAGAGAGAGTGATGTAAATCCACAAATTAAATACCACCACTCCTCCCATCTTATTCTTTGCTTTTCTAATTCTAAATCCCTAATCCTAATCACTTGTGGTAAGAAGTAAGACTGAAACAATAACATGTATCCATCCAATGATCATGCAATTAAAAAGTTAGTTAACTGGATAATTCTGCACCTGACAAAAGCAAACTATCTTTGGTGATTTCAGCAAACAATGATTAAGAAGTGACTTAATATGGATCGAAACAAATAACATGCACCTGACAAAAAAAAGCAAACTATCTTTGGTGATTTCAGCAAACAATGAAAACCAGAAGAGCCTTCAGCAAATAACGATAAAATTTTAGTACTTTTCTTTGAGAATAGAAAGAAATTGTATGCAGTGTAAACTATAGCTTACTGTTGATGATCTGGAAAGGGATTTGGTTTGAGATTGAGGCCGGCCTCTCGTGATGACTTTCAACTGTGGCCGCTCCTCGTCATCCAATGAAGGGAAAAGAGGAGTGTCAGGTGGAGTCAGTAACCTGTAAACAAATTGAGAAAATAAATTAACTTCTATTTTTAGAAACAGGAGCCTTTAAAAGGATGAGAAGTTTATTGGAGTATTTACTAGAAAAAGCACTCACCAGTCATAATCATTCTTATCACAATCTGCATTGAGTAAATCACTGCTTTCACCTTTTGCAGGGATAATAACGGGCTTGATTTCAGAGAAGTATCGCAATTTATCTTAAAGGAAAAGGAAAAGGCAAAATAGTGAGTATTGTCTGTTCAGATTATACTAAAGATACTTTCTAAGAAAAAAAAAAATTTAAATGTCATGACTTATTTTGACGTGGATTCAGGGGCATATTTGCCCATTAAATTAGAACGCAATTTCTATTTTGCATACATTTTCCCTTGAAAAGAAAACGCTAGCTAGTCACCACTACAAATACCTTTCCTTATTATATTGTTGATGCCCTTTCTGTTTTTAGTAATCAGCTTCGGATGAAATTGAATTCTACTTGCAAAAACAAATTACTTACTTAAGGACTCATCAAAATCATCTGACGACTGTAGAAGAAAGCTCTCCTTCTCCTTCTCTCCATTCTGAATATCAGCAAACAAAAGCAAATCATCATCTTTTGCTCTATAAGAGAAGCTGTGCTCTAAGCTGCGGCCTCGCTTGTGAGCCTCCTTTGTTCTCTCTCTGCCAGGAGAGGCTCTTAGAGAAGGTGATGGGGGCATCTTTCACTGTCTATGGGGCCCACAATTCAGTCCCCCCACCAGATTTCACCTAATATTGTCATCATTTCCTGCGCTGCAAACCATCATTATGGATCATTTATAAGTCAATGTGAAGCAAACTCTATTTCTATGACAATGTTAAGCAGCGCATTACTTATCACGAGAACAGAAGAATGTACCCAGGCGTGAGAAGTGTTAGTATTAATAAAACTGGATGTTAGTGAGTCATCAACTAAAATCAAGGGTTAGGTCAGTGTTAGTATTAATAAAAATTTCAATGAGACCCCTACAGGTTTTGAGAGTGCATTTAGTATTATTTATTACAAAAATACGCAGGTGACCCTATAAATAGTATCATGCATGAACTTAAAACAAAGGATAAGAGGGGCGTCTTTTCTTTCCAATTTTTTAGCACAAGTGTTTCTGACAACATCTAACATTAGACAATTATCTTTCCAGCACAAACAAACTATGCACAATATCCTGGAAAGAAGTAATTCCTTTGGAACTAAGAATAAACATAGTCTTATTTTAACTTCTTATTTGACTCTATTTATTATACAAACAGAATTAACCAATTATGCAACATGAATAAAAGAAACAACACAAAAATTAGCACATCTGGAAAATTGACCTAAATACTTTGTGCAATGACCAATTAACTAACACCAAACCCCCAATTGCATACCAAAACTACCAACAGAGAGGTAAAACAAATGTGGTGATATACTGATCAAAGAAAGATATAACTCACAGCTTATAATCATATAAAAACTTAGCATAAACCACAGAAACTTTAAGATGATCTAGCAGGGATCAAAACGCACGACCAATTTAAGGACAGAAATGCTCAGCATTAAACCAAATAAATATATTTTCAACCCAATTGACCCAAAATCCCAACCAAAGACCAATTCTCCCGCCTAAAATAAACGAAAATAGGAGTCATTGAATTACCTTTCTCACTCGCCAAGAGTCTTCGATCTACGCCACAGAAACAGGCGTGAATCTCGAGGCAATGCCCCCAGATCGAATTGAGCGAGATCCCACACGCCACACCAAACCCTAGCTGTACGTACAGTCGAGACTCGAGAACTTTCTTCACGGAGAATAGAGAGAACAGGCACGATGGATCGCTGAGATTCTTCTTCTTCCTTCTTCCTTCTTCCTTCTTCCTTCTTTTTTTTTTTTAAATGTTTTAATTCTTTTATGGCAAAGAACGCTTGCTGGGAAGGAAAGAAACCTCTCTTCCTCAGTTCACAGCTTGGCTTCTCTCTGTTCACTGCAAGCGGTTTTTTCCTTTTTTTTCTTCTTTTTATTTTTGACGACTTATTTTAAGGGACTTTATTGGATATACCCTCCGACTTCTTCTTATACGATAAATATACCCCCAACCTGCCTTGGGTCCGATGCCCATCGGACTCAAACTGAGTTCGATGAGCTCTATAACCGTCCGATCTGCTTTAAAATCCGTGTGCATCGCTTTAATATCCGTATGCGTTTGCTTTAATATCCGTGCGCAAGGATCTAATGTGCATCGGACGGTTATGGAGTTCATCAGACCCAAACTGCTCTCTAAAACAACTGGTCACGGAATAGTTCCGGGCCAAGTTTTTAATAAAACTAAAATTGTCGGGGGCTTGTGAAAGATTAGATATTTACATTGAACTGAGAGTAGTTCCGATGGGTGAAATGACCATTAGATCCGCATCAAGATTCGTGCGAACTTATTAAAATCCGTGCAAGTATTTTTCAGTTTCCGTGCGTACAAATTTCAATGATAATCGTACGGTGTTACAGCTAATCAAACCTAAAACTAGGTCCGATGCCCATCGGACCTACTCCTATCTCATTTACATTTTACATGCCGTGATTGATTTGGGGAAGTTAGGGGAGAGATATTACCGAACTGCCACTGAATAGAGAAATTACTGCGAGAATAACGAAAAGGTAGAGGGAAAAACCGAGATCATCTTAAACGGATCGGAACCGTAAATCATGGATTTGGATCCACTTCTGAGGTGAGGGCATAAACTATAGTTAGTTGATAAGTATAATAATAGCAGTGCGAGCAAAAAAAAATGCTTTAGATAGCAATTTAGCATAAATAGTTTTCACCTTTTTGGAACTAAGTATCTTATAAAAAAGGTTTCACTCCGAATATATAAATTTATACTCATAAGTTGCAATGACGATTTTTTTTAATATCCAACATTAAATAAAAATTATCAAATATATTCACCTTTATTAGTGCTTTTAAAAAAGCCTAGACCGACTAAAAAAGGCCGGTTCGTATTTTTATTCCAACCGGCTATTTTTTTGCCGGTCCAGTATTTTTTTTTTTGTGAAATAGTTTATAGATTAGCATAATTAGCATAATTTATTTTAACATTTTGATAGATTAACATTTTAGTAAATTATGCTAATTATACTAAAATATGCTAAATTATGCTAATTATACTAAATTATGCTAAACTATGCTAAATTAGGCTAATTATACTAAATTATGTTAATTATACTGAGATATACTAAATTATGCTAAAATATACTAAATTATGATAAATTATACTAAAATATACTATGCTAAATTATACTAACATATGCTAAATTGTGCTAAATTATGCTAAATTTAGCTACTTATGCTAAATAATACTAAATTAAACTAATTAATCTATCAATTATTTCACAAAAAAAAATACCGGACCGGCCATTATTTGGCCAGTCTGGGCATTATTAAAAAAATCCAGCAAAAATTGGATATATTTAATAATTTTTATTTAATGTTGGATATTAAAAAACGCTATGGATAAAATAGCAAAAATCCTTTAATTAGAGTTCTTCTATAATTTAATATACTTGCTCGGAATAACTCATTCTTATTTATAGATATTTTTATAAAGGGAATTTTATGCATATCCTTGATAACTTTCAATATTATGTATTATCCCTTCTAAAATTCATAATATCATATTTACCCTTCTAAACTTCAAAAACTCACAAATTTATCCATTTATTGTATCTTCTATTAGAATTCATTTTAAATTTATGAAGTACCTGTTTTACTCTTTATTAGAAAAATAAAAATTATTTCTGGAAAATGCCAGTCTTCTAGTTGGTCATTTTCCAAGAGCAAATGGGCATTTCTCTACTTTTGACGCTTAAAGCATATGCCTAAATGTCACCGTGTAACCGTCAGAAGTAGAGAAATTACCTATTTGCCCTTAGAAACCATCTAATTAGAAGACTAACATTTTTCAGCAACATTGTATTAGCTTTTATTTTTCTAATGAAAGTTACTTCATAAATTTAAAATGAGTTTTAACATGAAATACATTAAAATGGGTAAATTTGTGAGTTTTTGAAGTTTAAAAGAGTAAATATATATTAAGAATTTTAGAGAGAGGAATACGTATTTTCCAAGTTTTTGAGGAATAGACATGAAATTTCCCCTTTTCATAAACATAATATTTCATGAATAATTAACAAGAACTCGTGAGCAAGAAAAAAAAAATGGGTCAAGTGCAATTCTCTTTCCATGATTATTTTATAGAAATTGGTGGGGATATTAACTCAGATCAGATGGAGAAAAGAGTGAGGCTACGGTGCATGTTACACAATGATCTTTGCCATGAATTTATATTTTAATTTGTAATGTTCAAACAGGCAATCTGAATCATTTAGAGTAATCTTCATATGAAAATGTACTTACTGTTATAAAACAAGACAAAAACAAAATTGGGAAGAGGCTAAATCTTATATTTTTATTATATCACCATCTTAGTGTCATCCTCAATCTCTTACAAACCTCTATTTATAGGCTAAAGAAAGAAAATAAAAAGCCATACAATTACAAAAGAGTTAATACATAATTAAATCTAATAGAAAGTGGATGAGGTGGAGAAGGTGAAATGTCTATATTTATTATTTCATAACACTCCCCCTTAGACATTTTACCTTATATTATACACTATTAATATTGTACTGCAGGACAAATATTAATTTGGTACTTCAGGACTAATTTGAATTAACTGATACTTCCGAATCAGTTATGCTGCCTCATTAAAAACCTTACTAAGAAAACCCAGTGGGACAAAACTTAGTGAAGGAAAAAAGAGTGCAGCGTGTATAATACTCCCCCTCATTTTAATGTACATCTTTTAAGCGACGGATGCCGATCTTCTGTGAAAGTTGCTCAAAAACTTTTCTTGGCAATGACTTTGTAAATAGGTCTGCCAAATTGTCGCTTGATCTGATTTGACAAACATCTATCAGGCCATCCTTTTGTAGATCATGAGTTGAGAAGAATTTTGGCGAGATGTGCTTGGTTCTGTCACCTTTAATATATCATTCTTTGATCTGAGCAATGCAAGCTGCATTATCTTCATATAGTACTGTCGGACTCCCTTTGATTGTCTCAAGCCCGCATTCCTCCTGGATGTGTTGGATCATTGATCTTAACCAGACACATTCTCGACCAGCATCGTATAGAGCTATTAATTCGGCATGATTTGATGATGTTGCCGTCAGTGTCTGTTTTGTCGATCGCCATGAAATTGCAGTACCGCCATATGTAAACACATACCCGGATTGTGATCGAGCTTTATGCGGATCTGATAAATAGCCTGCATCTGCATACCCAACTAATTTGGACTTTGTATCTTTTTGATAAAATAGTCCCATATCACGCGTCCCGCAAAGGTAACGAAATACATGTTTAATTCCGTTCCAATGTCGGCGTGTTGGATCAGAACTATATCTTGCTAGTAGGTTTATAGAAAAAGCAATATCAGGTCTCGTATAATTAGCAAGATACATCAAAGCCCCAATTGCACTTAAGTATGGTACTTCTGGACCAAGAATTTTTTCATTCTTTTCTCGGGGACGATAAGGATCCTTTTTTATATCAAGTGATCGGACAACCATTGGTGTACTTAGAGGATGAGCTTTGTCCATATTAAAACGTTTTAACATCTTCTGGATATAGTTTGATTGATGGACAAAAATACCATTACACAAATGCTCGATCTGCACGCCGAGACATAATTTCGTTACACCAAGATCTTTCATTTCAAATTCTTTCTTTAATAATTTTGCAGCCTTTTCGATCTCTTCAGGAGACCCAATAATATTTAAATCATCAACATATACTGCAATAATTGTAAAATCTGAAATTGATCTTTTAATAAAAACACATGGACTAATTACATCAGATTTGTATCCTTCTTTTACAAGATATTCACTGAGTCGATTATACCACATTCGACCCGACTGTTTTAGTCCATATAAAGATCTTTTTAACTTTATAGAATACAATTCTCGAGGTTTTGATTTCAATGCTTCAGGCATTTTTAATCCTTCAGGGACTTTCATATAGATATCATTATCAAGTGATCCATACAAATAAGCTGTGACTACATCCATGAGGCGCATTTCAAGGTTTTCAGTAATTGTGAGACTGATTAAAAATCTAAGAGTTATTGCATCCACTACAGGTGAATATGTTTCTTCATAATCAACTCCTGGTATTTGTGTAAAACCTTGAGCCACAAGTCTTGCTTTATATCTCACAATTTCATTTTTCTCATTCCTTTTTATTGCAAATACCCACTTGTAACCTACAGGATTAACATCTTTGGGGGTTAAGACTACAGGTCCAAAAACATTGCGCTTTTTAAGCGAATCTAATTCAGCCTTCACGGCATCTTTCCATTTTGGCCAATCATTTCTGTGCATACACTCTTCAGGAGTTTTTGGCACATAATCTTCCTCATTTAGCACATCAATTGCTATAGCATATACAAAAATATCATCAACACATGTTTCATTTCGGTTCCATATTGTACCATTTTGTACATAGTTTATTGAGATCTCGTAATCACTAGGTACCTGAGTTTCTTCTGGAACTTCATCAACCTCTTCTGGGGTTTTATCAATCTCTTCTGGGATTTTATTAATCTCTTCTGGGACTTTATCACTCTCTTCTAGGATTTTATCGGTAACCTCTTCTGGAGTTACACCAACTGTTTTATTCTGCTCTTTTCTTTTACGTGGATTTACATCTTTGGAACCGAGTGGTCTTCCACGTTTTCTACGCACATTAGATTCATTAGATATTTTTGTAATGTCAATTCGAGCAGGTGCGTTTATAGCTGGAATATGTGATTTAGTAACTCTATTTGTATCTGTAAATGCATCAGGTAATTCATTTGCAATTCTTTGTAAATTTATAATCTTTTGAACTTCAAGTTCACATTGACCACTTCGGGAGTCAAGATAAGAAAATGATGAATTCCAAGTTACTTGTTTATCCAGCTTATGTTTTTCTTCTCCTAAGTTTGGGAATATTGATTCATTAAAATGACAATCAGCAAATCTTGCTGTAAAAACATCTCCTGTTAATGGTTCTAAATATTTAATAATAGAAGGAGAGTTAAAACCAATATAAATTCCCAACCTTCTTTGTGGTCCCATTTTTGTGCGTTGCGGAGGAGAAATTGGAACATATACTGCACAACCAAATACCTTTAGATGGGACAAATTTGGTTCTCTTCCGGAGACCAATTGTAATGGAGAATACTTATGATTTGCAGTTGGTCTTAATCTAATTAGTGCAGCAGCATGTAGTATGGCATGTCCCCATGCAGAAGACGGTAAATTAGATTTTATAAGTAAAGGTCTAGCAATTAATTGTAACCTTTTAATTAACGATTCTGCTAGACCGTTTTGTGTATGAACATGGGCCACTGGATGTTCTACCGTAATTCCAATAGACATGCAATAATCATTAAAAGTTTGAGAAGTAAACTCACCTGCATTATCGAGTCGGATTCTTTTAATTTGATAATCCGGAAAATTAGCTCTTAATTGGATAATTTGTGCTAATAGTCTAGCAAATGCAACATTTCTTGTTGCTAACAAACACACATGTGACCAACGTGTTGATGCATCAATTAATACCATAAAATATCTAAATGGTTCACATGATGGTGTAATAGGCCCGCATATATCTCCCTGAATTCTTTCTAAAAATGAAGGAGCTTCAGGTCCAACTTTATTTGGAGATGGCCTAATAATTAGTTTTCCAAGAGAGCATGCTTCGCATGTCAATTCTTTTGATAATAGGATCTTCAGGTCCTTTAGGGGATGCCCATTTGCACTTTCAATTATTCTCCTCATCATTATACTTCCTGGATGACCCAATCTTTCATGCCACAATGTAAATAATTTTGGATCAACTAACTTCTGGTTAGTTACCATATTCGATTCTATTGTACTTATATAAGTACCATATAATCCAGAAGACAATCCTTGCATCTTTTCCATTATAATTTTCTGGTCATTTTTAATAGATGTGATATGAAGATATTCACAATTTCTCTTATTCATAGTTTCAATGTGATAACCATTCTTTCGAATGTCTTTAAAACTTAGTAGATTTCTTCTGGATCTACTCGAATATAATGCATCATTTATTATTAATTTTGTTCCTTTAGGTAACAAAATACAAGCTCTTCCGGAGCCTTCAATTAAATTACTTGCGCCAGATATAGTGTGAATATTAATCTCACCAAGATGCAATTGTGAAAAATATTTCTTACTTTTCAATATGGTATTTGTGGTCCCGCTGTCTACTAGACATGGATCTTCTTTACTTACCACTGCATCAGTCATTTTCCTTTAACATAAAAAAAAAAAAATCAAGAATAAAATAAAATATCTTTATTCATTAATTTTATTTGCATACAATATAAAAATTGAAATGTAAATTAAACTTTTATTAAACATAAATTTTATGGCATTGAAATCAAAACCTCGAGAAATGTATTCTATAAAGTTAAAAAGATCTTTATATGGACTAAAACAGTCGGGTCGAATGTGGTATAATCGACTCAGTGAATATCTTGTAAAAGAAGGATACAAATCTGATGTAATTAGTCCATGTGTTTTTATTAAAAGATCAATTTCAGATTTTACAATTATTGCAGTATATGTTGATGATTTAAATATTATTGGGTCTCCTGAAGAGATCGAAAAGGCTGCAAAATTATTAAAGAAAGAATTTGAAATGAAAGATCTTGGTGTAACGAAATTATGTCTCGGCGTGCAGATCGAGCATTTGTGTAATGGTATTTTTGTCCATCAATCAAACTATATCCAGAAGATGTTAAAACGTTTTAATATGGACAAAGCTCATCCTCTAAGTACACCAATGGTTGTCCGATCACTTGATATAAAAAAGGATCCTTATCGTCTCCGAGAAAAGAATGAAAAAATTCTTGGTCCAGAAGTACCATACTTAAGTGCAATTGGGGCTTTGATGTATCTTGCTAATTATACGAGACCTGATATTGCTTTTTCTATAAACCTACTAGCAAGATATAGTTCTGATCCAACACGCCGACATTGGAACGGAATTAAACATGTATTTCGTTACCTTTGCGGGACGCGTGATATGGGACTATTTTATCAAAAAGATACAAAGTCCAAATTAGTTGGGTATGCAGATGCAGGCTATTTATCAGATCCGCATAAAGCTCGATCACAATCCGGGTATGTGTTTACATATGGCGGTACTGCAATTTCATGGCGATCGACAAAACAGACACTGACGGCAACATCATCAAATCATGCCGAATTAATAGCTCTATACGATGCTGGTCGAGAATGTGTCTGGTTAAGATCAATGATCCAACACATCCAGGAGGAATGCGGGCTTGAGACAATCAAAGGGAGTCCGACAGTACTATATGAAGATAATGCAGCTTGCATTGCTCAGATCAAAGAATGATATATTAAAGGTGACAGAACCAAGCACATCTCGCCAAAATTCTTCTCAACTCATGATCTACAAAAGGATGGCCTGATAGATGTTTGTCAAATCAGATCAAGCGACAATTTGGCAGACCTATTTACAAAGTCATTGCCAAGAAAAGTTTTTGAGCAACTTTCACAGAAGATCGGCATCCGTCGCTTAAAAGATGTACATTAAAATGAGGGGGAGTATTGTACACGCTGCACTCTTTTTTCCTTCACTAAGTTTTGTCCCACTGGGTTTTTTTAGTAAGGTTTTTAATGAGGCAGCATAACTGATTCGGAAGTATCAGTTAATTCAAATTAGTCCTGAAGTACCAAATTAATATTTGTCCTGCAGTACAATATTAATAGTGTATAATATAAGGTAAAATGTCTAAGGGGGAGTGTTATGAAATAATAAATATAGACATTTCACCTTCTCCACCTCATCCACTTTCTATTAGATTTAATTATGTATTAACTCTCTTGTAATTGTATGGCTTTTTATTTTCTTTCTTTAGCCTATAAATAGAGGTTTGTAAGAGATTGAGGATGACACTAAGATGGTGATATAATAAAAATATAAGATTTAGCCTCTCCCCAATTTTGTTTTTGTCTTGTTTTATAACACGTTATCAGCATGAGTTTGCTCTAGTCAAGTTGCGGCAAGATTTCGTTTTTAGTAGAAGCACGAGTTCGCTATAGTCAAATTGCAACACGATTTTATCTAGAAGAAGGTACTATTTAGATTATATTTCATTAACCTTGTTGTTAGTAATAATTTTTATTTATTGGATGAAATTTTATTATTTTATATTGAATGAGAGTAATATTTTTATTCCCTGAAGAGAATGATAAAACAAGTACATGATAATGACTAGAAGTTTTTGTACATACTATAGCTAGAAGCTTTTTCTAAGAGAACCTGAAGTTCTTAATCATAATATTTTATACAAGAGAACCTGAAGTTCTTAATCATAATATTTTATACAAGAGAACCTGAAGTTCTTAGCCAAAACCTGAAGTTGCACGAATTACTCAAAAAAAAAAAAAAAAAGTTGCAAAGTTATTATGTAAGTAATTTAGTTGATTGATTGTTATATCTTTTATTAATTTAAATTTTTTTATTATATTTGTTTTAGTTTATAAGAATCATTCCTTGAAGTGAATGATAGAATGTTAACCTGAAGTTATTATTGAAATTAAGAGTTTATCAAGAACCAGAAGTTCGTATTATTTGAATAAAACAATAACCAGAAGTTATTATAATTATTTAGAATCTGAAGTTCTATTCGAAATTTTAGTATAAAATTAATATAATAACCAGCAGTTATTATAGGTCACTGGATGAATAATAACCTGAAGTTATTTATAATTAAAAACCTGAAGTTTTATTAGAATTTTTCATATAAGATTAATATAATTACCAGAAGTTATTATAGGTAACTGGATCAAAATATAACCAGAAGTTATATCAAACTAAATTTTATAATTGCGCAGTCAAGCAATTTAATAACCAGAAGTTATTAAATAAGTATTTTATTATAACCTGAAGTTATATAAAAATTAATCCGAAATTATTGATACATTTAAATTTATTTATTTAATTTATATATTCTTTTATTTATATTTATGTCTCATTTTATTTATAATAACCTGAAGTTATGGCATTAATATAACCTGAAGTTATGGCATTTATAACCCGAAGTTATGGCATTTATAATCTGAAGTTATGACTTTAATAACCTGAAGTTATGGTATTAATAATCTGAAATTATTAATACGTATATATTTTGTAATATACATGACAAATCCCACAAAGTTTGGATTTATCTTCCTTCTCATTTATCATAACTCGAAGTTATGGCATTAATAACCTGAAGTTGTATTATGTTATAAATATGTATTAATAGAAATAAGAAGGAAATCATTCAAAAGATATTTGTTACACATGTGGGATGATAAATTATTGTTCGTGTACCTGTCGTACGCCATTAAAGAAAAAGAGGAAAAGTATAGAAATGAACTTTACTGAAAATGATCCCAAAATGAATGCCATATGGATACACATCTTGATATATCAGTTTTTTTTTATAATATGGATGAAGAAATGGAAATTTTTACTGAGAGAGAAAATAAAATGTAGAAATTTATGTTTAATAAAAGTTTAATTTACATTTCAATTTTTATATTGTATGCAAATAAAATTAATGAATAAAGATATTTTATTTTATTCTTGATTTTTTTTTTTTTATGTTAAAGGAAAATGACTGATGCAGTGGTAAGTAAAGAAGATCCATGTCTAGTAGACAGCGGGACCACAAATACCATATTGAAAAGTAAGAAATATTTTTCACAATTGCATCTTGATGAGATTAATATTCACACTATATCTGGCGCAAGTAATTTAATTGAAGGCTCCGGAAGAGCTTGTATTTTGTTACCTAAAGGAACAAAATTAATAATAAATGATGCATTATATTCGAGTAGATCCAGAAGAAATCTACTAAGTTTTAAAGACATTCGAAAGAATGGTTATCACATTGAAACTATGAATAAGAGAAATTGTGAATATCTTCATATCACATCTATTAAAAATGACCAGAAAATTATAATGGAAAAGATGCAAGGATTGTCTTCTGGATTATATGGTACTTATATAAGTACAATAGAATCGAATATGGTAACTAACCAGAAGTTAGTTGATCCAAAATTATTTACATTGTGGCATGAAAGATTGGGTCATCCAGGAAGTATAATGATGAGGAGAATAATTGAAAGTGCAAATGGGCATCCCCTAAAGGACCTGAAGATCCTATTATCAAAAGAATTGACATGCGAAGCATGCTCTCTTGGAAAACTAATTATTAGGCCATCTCCAAATAAAGTTGGACCTGAAGCTCCTTCATTTTTAGAAAGAATTCAGGGAGATATATGCGGGCCTATTACACCATCATGTGGACCATTTAGATATTTTATGGTATTAATTGATGCATCAACACGTTGGTCACATGTGTGTTTGTTAGCAACAAGAAATGTTGCATTTGCTAGACTATTAGCACAAATTATCCAATTAAGAGCTAATTTTCCGGATTATCAAATTAAAAGAATCCGACTCGATAATGCAGGTGAGTTTACTTCTCAAACTTTTAATGATTATTGCATATCTATTGGAATTACGGTAGAACATCCAGTGGCCCATGTTCATACACAAAACGGTCTAGCAGAATCGTTAATTAAAATGTTACAATTAATTGCTAGACCTTTACTTATGAAATCTAATTTACCGTCTTCTGCATGGGGACATGCCATACTACATGCTGCTGCACTAATTAGATTAAGACCAACTGCAGATCATAAGTATTCTCCATTACAATTGGTCTCCGGAAGAGAACCAAATTTGTCCCATCTAAAGGTATTAACGTGTTATAAAACAAGACAAAAACAAAATTGGGGAGAGGCTAAATCTTATATTTTTATTATTTCATAACACTTACAAACTATTTTTTTTTAAACTAATATTTTTTAAATTGGTAAAAATTACTTAATTTGAAAATTCTTAATCATCCAAAAGTAATGATTATCTATCTATCTTACAAAGTAGTAAAAAGAACCAAAAAAAATTAATTTGGTCTGCAGGTATATTTTCATGTAGAGATTATATTTAACTTTTTAAATTGATTGTTTGAATTTTAAAAATAGAGATATGAATTCATATTACGAGTTAATCCATAATATGCATATTAACATAGTCTCACTCTGGTAAAAATTATGTCGACGTGTCTGTGAGGCATTTTTTATTTAGCTGAAATTTTAAATGTATTATCAAGAAAATGAGGTTTTGCAAATGTGTCCTTAAGAGTTTTTTAAATCTCAATTAGCCAAGCCACTTTCTAACAATGAAAGATTACACAGTACTTGCTTTGCCAATAACAAAATCAGACGCTCTGATTCAAAATAAGAATGACATAACCAGAGCCAGATCTACTAGAGTGAATAAGGATCAAGTAGTCAACTGATCCTCATTCATTTCCAAATTTGAGTACTTATATATGATTTAGAGTAAAATGTTATGAGTATTGTAAAATTGACACACATACTCGGTATGAAAATTTTACATAATTGACTCTCAATGTGTGTTTGATTCCCATAACTTAAATGTTTGCTTCTGCCTCTGAATCAGAGCGTACAAGTAATTTTATGAACTGCATTATTATCTTCAAAATTAGAAATCTCTACAGCTTTTGTAATAAAGATGATCAAAAAGTTTATTAGAAAGATGCTTTTGTGAACTGCAAGATCAGTATCACTTTTTTAAGTCATCTTCTTCCTCAAGTATTTCTATTTGCTTTTTCGTTTGATTGATAGATTTGATGAATGCTTTTGTAATTTGCACTAAATTTAAGTGGTGATTTTGTAATTTTGTATTTTTTTTTCTCGTTCGATATATCTTGTAATTTCGGATTAATTACCTCTAGTGCAGCTAATTTCTACAACAATTGAAAATGGGAATGTGGTCAGCAGTTTTGACAAGCAATTAACGGTAAAAAAAATGCATTTAAAAGCATAATATCATACCTCATTAAGAAGAGAAAATTCTACTGGTTTATCACCATATTTTTTTAAGATTTTATAACAGCTATTTTTTTATTCTTTTTTATTATAAATAAGTCCATAGGTTAGAGAAAAAGACAGATAAGACTCTTTTTTTTTTATTGTTTTAATTATTGTGATGCTAAGTTTAGAGTGAGTGAGTTTTCTTCATATCTCTTTTGATGAGTGAGTTCTCATTGGATCCATGTTGAATGAGCGAGTCCCTTAGGTGGTGTTCGACAAACACAGACTGAAACCTTATTAATGGAAAGAAAAGGGAGGAGACTGGGGTGGAAGCTCCCCTCTGCATAGTAATCTTACACTCTGATTTGGGGTGAAGGTTTCTGTCAAAAATCAACACAGCGCTAACTTTGCCTCTCCTCCGCAAAGTGTTTGTCTACCTCCGCTCACTTTCCATTTTTTCTCTTTTGGAGCAGGTGAAATCATCGGTCAGCTTCGATCTAAGGTGAGGCTCACCTCCGCATAGTGTTTTTCTCTTTCCCTCCCTGAACGTATCCTCAATTGGAGTAGAGTCTTAAGGGTTGAATGGGTCATATTTTAGCTGATTGGTCCCAACAAATATCGTTACTATTTTATCAATATAATTTTTTGTTTTTTAAATTTTTACAATCTTCATTGTGTTTGCAATATTTTCCTGCTATGAACCTCGCACCCTTCCAAATTTACATGTTTATGGACAGTAATAAACTTCGTGTTCGTATATTCACATTTTGAAATCTATCAATGCTAAATCAAACAGTAACAATCAAATTTATGCAAATGTTGCTATAATATATCTACAGTGTATCTTGATGTGTTTATTCATGTTTTTTTTTTTTATTAATTTAGGATTCATTTAGTGATCATAAAATTGTCAAAATTGACATATATTGAGTAATTTATTTATTTTTTGCATGAAAATAATTTTCTTGATCCTAAACTAAAAAGATATAATAAATAATGCACAAATTTTCTAGAGCTTATAATATGAAATTGAACTGCATTGATAAACTTATGAACATTCAGACATGAAACTAATAACGGGCATGAACAATAAAAAAAAAGTCCGTTAAGTTTGATAATTTACAAGGATAAATGTGATCCCCGTTAATTAAAAATGTCACATACTATAATTATTTGGAAAGAAAAAAAAATGACGCATGCTCTGTATTATTATTAACTCAATTATAATATTCTGAATTGTATTCACAGATCAATACAAGCAGTTGGGTTTTTCTTTAATTCGTCTTATGTTTATGCAAACCCTTCTAATTGGGAGGTTTGGTTAAGTCCATAAATTGATTATAATCCCTAATTTGAGCTAATAGTAACTTGTATGATTTGGTATTGAATACGATATAAAAATAGATTTCTAACTCCTTGTCATTATTTAAATTGGTTGCGTTGTGAAATTTTAGAACTTAATGGGAAAATATTTGATTAGAGAATTCGAGCATTCTTTTCAATACGGCGTTCGTCAAAAATTGTTTTATTGTTGCAATCTCCAAATATACAGAGAATTGAACAGATACAAGATATCAGAATTAAAAGAAACAAAGCCAACAGAGACATCTAGCAAAAAGCTCAAGTATAACAAAAAAAAAAAAAAAAAAAAAAAATTCACAGACACATAAACTACTCTAGCACTACAACTTAATCAGTAAAACACTCTAAGAATCCTATGCCAAGCATAGCTCGAGTGGCTCCTCCTCGGCCTCTTCCTCTCTGCCCCTAAAAGAATTAAATCCTGACAAGACATAGACAGAACATCTATAGGCAAAATTAGTGATAAATGTAAAAACAAAGAATCATTAATTGTAGAACACCAAAAATAAGCCAAAGCTATAATTTTGGAACCCACATACTCCAAGGAAGAGATTGAACAAGATTGAAAACATAACTTATTACTCTCCAATCAAATGGTCCAAAGGACAACACCTCGTACAAGTTCAACTATTGGTTTATCTTTGAGAGGAATAAGAGCATTTATATACCATACATTCATATCTAAACCCTCAAAAATAAAATTATTATGAGAAGCAATCAATTGCCATATTTAATTTGTAAAAAGACAACACACAAATAAATGATTTATTGTTTCACAATCACCACAAAAGGGACATGAGGGATCACCTGTCCAATCATTTTTACAAAGATAATCCTTTGTTAAAATTTTATTTTGTTTAAGTAACAACATAAAACTTTTATTTTTAAAGGAATTTTACAGCTTCATATTGAAGCAAACTCAGTATTCACAATTCCTCCAAAATCAAACCACCAGTAATAAGAATGTACAGACAGATGATCATCGCCATAAAAGAGAATCACACAAAGAAGGGTTAGAATGACAAGAGCTCAACTGAGTGTGAAGATTATTCCACGCAGAGAAGATTTTTTAGTATGTAATAGGCAAATATGCAATTTTACAATCAAACAAACCAGCAAGCCATAAGCCCTCTTGGTCAGACAGATTCAAAGGAGTCATTTCTGATTTAACATAATTTGTTTTCATACACGAAACATTCTCAAAAGTATTTTCTGACTTTCAAAAATGGCGGGGTCCTGGTGTCGTCGATTAATAATTGAAACCTGCTTTAGCATTATCCAAAATCTCTCTCCGTCTCTCTACAGCTATGCAAACGAAAATTTTTATTTAATATTCAAAAAAATATATTTTGAATTTCAAACTTACTATTTTTCACACAAAATATTATCTTTTGTCACTAAATCGAACACCGGTTATTTATGCAAACGATTTTCAATTCCAACAATGAAGCCGTGAAGTTAATGATTTTATCTAAACATTCAATTATTTATTTTTTTTTTCAATCAAAACATTCAAGTTTAATGGGGAAAATTGTTGATATACCCATTGAAACATTCTAAATTACTTATTTTCTATCAAAACATTTAAATTTCTAAGTTTCCCATTTTAATTTAATATTTTTTTATTTTACCATATGCACATTAAATCTGAAAATTTTAAATTTCACTAATAGTTGACATATTTGTTTTGCTCTATTTCTAATGGACTTCTTTGGATAGTTTGTTCTTCATAGGAAAACATATAAGAATGTTGTCTGGCACTAGGTATGATCACAGAGAAAGAAACAAAGTGTTGCAATTCAAATGAATATCTTTCTTAAAATATGACAAAACATGTGTTCAACTATTAAATAGAACTAAATGATAATTTAGAATTGAAACTTTTAAATTTAATGAACATAAGGAGAAATAAGAATTTTTTTTTAATTTAAGAGAAGTTCTTTGAGTGGTTTGATAGGAAAATATGCAATTTAGATATCAATATGTGATACTGGTACAACATTTGTATGTTACAACATCTTACAACAATTCATATTTGCAATTTTAAAAGTCCAAACAGTCAATCCAAATTTTTAACATGATATCTATATTAAAACGTACTTAGAGGTAAGATTTTATATTTTTTTAATTTGTTTTACTATTTATTGAGTATTTTACAAAACTGTTATTTCTCAGTGGTCAAGGACTCAAGAATTGTCTAAAAATAATAGTTTTGTAAAATACTTAATAAATAGTAAAAAAAATTAGAATAATATAAAATTTTATTTCCAAGCACTGGAATTTTTTATCCACACACACTATATATATTTGTAGATTTCCCAAGTTATAACCATACTAAAAAAAATAGTATTAGGACACAAAATGGGTATAGCATTAAAAAAAGGAAAGATAAAAATAACTTCCCGGTGACAACCACAATATTCTTTTCAATTAATTTCTTTTTTTTATGCTATTACAATTTGTATGAAGTTTGAAAAAAATGGATATTCCAAACAAATAGAAAAAGTTTAACATAATAATCAAGCTTGAATGCGTATCCTCTGCATTAACTCAAAAGGGAATTTTTTGAGTTAATCAATTTTAACTGTTTGATTTTAAACGAAGTCAATCCGGCTCCTGCCTATGATATAGGAGGCCTTTCAATATTAGTGCGAATCTAATTCGCACAAATCTTGAGACAAATCAGACAATTGAGTTTTATTAACTCAAAAGATTCCCTTTTGAGTTAATGTAACTCATCAAGCTTGGCTATCAAAGGATCCTTAAAAACGAAGTGATTATCATTTTTGATACTTTGTTTACCATAAAATTGACCATAAAAATAATCCTGAAACCAAATATGGATTATAACAGATAGTTTGTTTCCATTTTTTAAAAAATAAATTGAGTCTTTATATGTAGAAGTTGTGATTGTGCTTTCAAGCCAGTAATGTGAATGAAACCAATGAATTTGGAATTGCATATTGTAAAGTGATTAAGAAAGACATGAACTGTGCAACCTCCACCCTCTGTTTTTTTTTTCCTAATTTTTTAATTTCATTTTCATGTGTTGGCACATAATTAAAGAGATTCTATATGCCAAAACAATTGTTTGTCTTTTTTGTTTTGTAATTAATAAAGTAGACCTAATGTTATCCACATTAATATCATGCTAATTAATGAGGTATGATGTGCTCAGTCTTTTTTTTTTCTTTTCTGTTTCATTGTTTTATAAGTCAAATTTTATTTTAATTTATATACTTCAATAACTTTCTCTCATTTTATTATTTATTTCAACAAGAAAAACATCCTTTTTGTATTATTCAAGAATCTAATATTATGCCAGAAATTAATTTTAAACGTTTAAAAAGTATCTTTTGAATTCTTAAAATTAATAACAAAAGTACCTTCCTGATTTGTAAAAGAGAATTTTGGTATGAAGAATGTCCAAACTATATCTACATATACCAATTTTTCTCTTTGCAGGAGGTAATTTATATAATTAAGTAATTTTTTTTAAAACCATATAATTAATTAATTAACTCATGAATTTAAACGTAATTATTATTAATTGAAAGATTAGAAAATAATCTCTTTGAATACACACACACACACAGTCTGACTAATGTGGTTCCTATAGTATCTCAACAATATGCTTCCGGTCTCCAAAATCTATCGAATTGGTTTCAAACGACGTATCCAAACAGTTCAAACTGATCTCCTTAATGAGAGCTTCGCTTCCATATAAAGTTTTCTAATTTTTGAATTTATTTACTATCAAATCAAGTGATCAAATATTTAATAAAATAGTGCATTAAAATACGCACAAAATTCTTCATATTTTGGCCACTTGACTTGATAGTAGGGGGTGTCAACAGGTACGGTAAGGGTCGGGTGGAAGCATTTTCATACCCGTATCCATTATAAATTGTCCTTACCCGTACCCTACCCTTACCTATTACAAATTATCTTACTTGTACTACACTTACCCGTTATGGTTGTCGCATAACGAAATGGATAATACTAATATAATAATTATTTTTATTATTTATTAAATAAAACATTAAAACATATACATTCATTTCACACAAACATAGTACTTTATTAAAAAAAAATTATGATCATGCTAAGTGCAAGTAAACCAATTAAAGTACTCTTTTCAATGCCTTTTAATATATATATATATATATATATATATATATATATATATAATTTTTCTTTTATAATATCCCGATCGTGTAACGAGTACGGAATAAGCTTTATCCGTATCCTTACCCATTTAGATAATGAAAAAAAAAGTTATTTGTACCCGATAAGTTTACGAAGAATAAATCTTATCAGTACCCATTTTATCGGATACAATACGGGTAAACTGATAAAATGGTTCCATTGATACTCCTACTTGATAGTAAATAAATTTGAAAATTAAATTTTTTTTATATGAAAACGAAACTCTCATTAAATAGATCGTTTTGAAAAATTTAAATTTATCGTTTGAAACAAATTTAATAAATTTTAAAAACCGAAAACATATTATTAAAATACTAAAGAAAATGCATTAGCTGAACACACATGCATAAATCCCTGTGCTACCTTAATATACAAGAGCAGGTGGAAACATATATATATACCAATCAACAGTGCATCTATATATAATTCTATTTATTCCATATTCCTTTGACAACTAAGATATTATTTCATCACAACCTACCACTGTATATCAAACTTAGTCCTAAAAAAAAATAGGCATTAATACTTGTTATATATATAATAGGGAACTAACAAATTTGGTCTGGAACTGTCAAATCCGGATGAGAACATGAGAACCAATTGTTAACTCGAAACTAAACAAACAAATTCAATTATTCCACTGGTCCAAATCCAACAGCAACAGCAACAGCTCTCTAAAGTATAATTCATTCATGCTATTGCTACGCAATATTTAAAGTAGATTTGAGGGTGTTATCAGTCCCTACCATTCGGTTATGTGGCGCTTTGTCTCGGAGCGAGAGGTGGTTCAAATGCAATGTTCAACTGAGAGAGAGAGATTGGTACAGCATCCAATTAATCACCTTTTGGGCTAATTTCTTTCCTTTTCTATTTTCTATATTTGGGTTGATCATTTTAACAGAGGTTTTTTGGCTTCATGCAGCGCATCAACCATATGCACTGCTGCTTTGTTTTTATAGCCTGTGCGCTGCATGAAGCCAAAACTACGCTGTTAAAAAAATTATCCTAAATTTGAAGGATATCTCATTAATCAGGAAGAAAAGAAATGGCAGGCGCTTCTTGGCCGAGAGTGGATCGTCTGATCAAAATCTGATGGATGGTGAAGGCCGGTGCATTGTTCAGTAGAGATTCAGAATTTCAGACCTCTTTAATTGTCTTTAATTTATAGAAAGGCAAAGCTGATTTGAAATATCTGGATATGCTATGCTCAATTAGTGAGTGGATAATCCATACCTTTGTGGTCCCATCTATGAAAAAAGTGCAATAATTAATTATTCCACAAATAAATTGCCTTTTGTATTCCAATTTTTTTTTTTCATTTGATCTCCAAACATATTTTAAAATGTATATCATGTTGAATGGTTTGGATCGATAGTTTCAACTTTGAAAACAAAGACACGATTATGCAATAAAAGGCATGAGGTATTTAAACCGTCCTCCTAAAAAATATTAGAAAATTAAAAAAAATGTAAAATTTGATATGCATGTAGATTTTGAATTTCAAAAGCGAATATATAAGTCCATAGTATTGGTTGATCCGTTATATATATATATATATATATTACCATACACTCACTCGTATAATATTTCTTTCTACATCCTCCTTTCGTACATCCATTATTAATTTTTTCATTTTTTTTGGAATATCAGGTCATTGAATCTATTCTAGAATAAATTGGTGGTATAAAGCACCCTAGGCACTAAAATTACAAACTGAGTTAACCATATCGGATTTGAAATTGAATAAAATTACAGTATTTATTAGCTGTGAGAAACTGGAAAGTGGTTTATAATTACTGAGGCGTGCATATTCAATTATTCACGGACTTGTAGGCCTGTATAGTCTCTAAAATTCAGAGAAGCCGAATTAGGCCTGTAAAACATCAATAGCCCAAATACCCAAATAATTTCTGGGCCTTTTGCAAGGATAGCTTCGGGTATGGATCAGACTGCAAGGGGACCAGTATTTTTTTCTTTGAGATTCGTGCATAACGTATTTAACGTTTAAGATTTTCAAAAAAGTCACGCAAAGATTGAGATATCTCAGAGGACGTGAATTCAAGCCCACAACCCTCTTAATATCTTCCATAGAGAAAAAGGTTGAAACTTCCAAAAAAACCCCGCATTCGTTTCCATTGCTGCCATTCCTAGTACTAGACGATGCTCTCGTCCCTACGACCGCGCGCTCTCTCGACGGCGCTAGCTTCCTCTTCTTCATGGAGGCACCTTTCTGGATTTCTCGCTAGTTTCTCTTCCTCCGGCGAGGCGGCGGATGCTCTGTCTAAGAAGGCGCTGCTCGATCTGTCGGAGGTGGAGAAGGTACTCAGCGACGTCAAAGCAGACGATGTACGAGTCATACCTGTACGGGAACAGTGCGACTGGACTGACTACATGGTCGTCGCCTCTGGTCGGTCCACTTGGCATGTTCGCAATATCGCGCAAGCGCTAATCCACAAGGCAGGTTCGAACACTAGTTTATCGGATTTTGAAATTTTGGGGATTTTCTGCAAATAGGTGGAAATTGATTAGTTTGGTCTTTTGGAATATTAAATTAGTGCACAACTTGAACTTTCAATGTTTAGTGGAAATTACTGAAAGTTTTGGTTCATAGTGCCCTAGTTGCATGTTTCAGGAACTGTATTAAGGGCCTGTTCGGTGGCACCTATTCCCATGGGTTTTAAATGGAAAAATGAAGGTAATGGTATTTTTACCTATAGGGTGTTTGGCAGATCATTAAAATACCCATTATTGTACCCATATTGGAACCCATCATGCTCTCTACCATAGCTTTTGTTGGAAAAAAATAAAATTCACTTGGACCTCCGTTTTTTTTTCCCAAAAGCTGAAACTCAAAAGAATATCAATAACTTGTACATTCAAGCATTCAATTAAACAACACAATTTAATAATACAAAGGCTATACTTAATTAAACAAGCACAGTTTAATAATACAAAAAATTATTAAAAAACATAATTAAACTAGCAACACTTAATTTTAATAGATTAAGCTAATTTTAAGTTAATTTTAATAGATTAACCTAATTATAAATCAAATTATTTCTAGTCAAGCTTGCTCGAGTCAATTAAAATAAGACAAAAGCTAAAATAATACAAAAGAACAAATTTAATAATACAAGAGCTAAAATTTATATATACAATATAAATTATATGATCATAATCAGTGGTTAGTATTAATACATTTAATATAGTTTAATTGTAGTATTACATCTTTTATAAAAAGAAAAACAAACCAACATCCTAACAAATTACCCATGCATTTTCCGAACACCTATATTCTAAAATTTCCCATGGGTTAAATAACTTTGGTTTTGACAAATTGAAATTCCCATTCTCTTATTACAAATTCCTATTCCCAGAAAATTTACATGCTACCGAACAGGCCCTAGGGAGCACAGAGTTCACAACTCTTTAAGATACCAATTATTAGATCAGAGGTGTCTAATAAGTTCTCTGGCAATGCTGGATTATCAATTGTCACCTACACATTGTTTATATTATACAGATCACTCTTTAAGATTGCAATTGAGTTTGAATAAATATAGACAAGTATGCCAGTGCCAAACCATCAGTACTGGTATATTTGTTTAGGGTTTAGGGTTAGCATATATTCTTACCCATTAGCTGCTGTGCTGGTTATGACACCAAAAGTAGGATTATGTGTGTCTATTTATTTGTTAGAAATTGGCTTTAATCCAGTTAAACTTTTACCCCCGAATAAATTCTCGAGCTCAAAAGATAACATCTGAGTAAAAAGGAGACTGAAATAATTTCCAAATTATTCAAATTAGGGGCACAGTGGTTGGAAAAACAACCATAATTCAATAAATGGTTTAACATTAAAAGTTAATTGAAGGCTTTAGAGAAATAAAATATACATTTACAAATCAGAATTTGAACAATTTGCATGTTTTCTGAATAAATTTTGTGAAAAAAAATGACGCATTCCGGTTGTTTAAGATGTTCTTTGATAATAGAATGTCACAACAGTTTTTCAATGATTTTGGACCAACACTTCCAAACAATTAAAAAGTAGCAAATACACATAGCAATCTATTGAATGCTAATTGAATGTACCACAGAAATCTATTGAAAGCCATGTCCATTGCTACTTGAGAGAGAAAAGGTGGCAGAGCCACAGAGAGGGGGAGGGAGGGGTGTGTCTGAAGTCTGAACCTGTATGTCAATTTAATTTGTTTTGTTTATTTAAATTATCTTAAACAGGTAAAGCAGAAGCAGCGGGGTTCTAAACGGTTGATTCTTCCTAGTGTAGAGGGCAGCGTGGCTGGAAAGTGGATTGTTATAGATTCTGGTTAGTACCTAAACTTGAGAGGTGATTTATGTTATGTGCCATATATAACATTTAGAATATCTGAATAAATGATCTCAGTGTCGAACGTGTTACATAAACTGTGTTATACGGGTATTGTGGAATTGAGATATGGTCCTTTGTTCCCATGTTTATTCTGTCAATAGTAATGGCTTTATTTTCTTGTGGTGATTTTCATTTAATTGAGGAAATATTGTCTTTGGTAATAGCTAATCAGACTTTTTTTTTTTCATTTATAGATGTATATACATAACATGCCCTTCTCTGCACATTTTCAGGTACAATTATAGTTCATGCACTTGATGAGAACGCAAGAGCATATTATAATTTGGAAGGTCTCTGGACCAAAGAGGCATCTCCAAAAGTGCCTAACCAGGTTAGTTCAAAAGCCTCAAAAGAGGGTTTTAGTTATTTATTCAAATGTCAAAGGGAATTTCCATGTACATATGGTGGAAATATTTGTTGTTTTGATCTTTTTCGACATTTTGTCGGAATATATGCCTCTTCTGATGTGTTAAGAAAGGTACTCATCCTAGTATACAAGAAAGAAAAGTGGTGTTTTAAACAGGGAGGATTTTTCAATTGCATTATCTGGAGGAAAGCTAGGATGTGATGTGCTTACCAAGAGGGGTTGGTGAGTACAGCTCTAAAAGTCTATCGGATTGGCTTCAAACGACGAATCCAATCGTTGAAATCTATCTACTTCATGAGTGATGCATGTACATGCAAAATTTTGAAAGTTTCGAATTCATTTAGTACAAGGTCAAGCGGTCAAAAAAATGAATACATAAAACAACTTATAAAATAACTTACAAAGGTTCATTTTTTTTTATCTCTTGACTTTGTACTAAATGAAATCAAAACTTTCAAAAAATTTCATGTACATGCATCGCTCATGAAGTAGATGGATTTCAATAGTTTGAATTCATTGTTTGAAGACAATCCGATAGACTTTTGGAGTTGTGCTCACCAACTCCTCTTGATAAGCACATCACACCCTAGCTTTGTTCGCATTATCTGAAAAGTCCTTATGTTTTCTTTGCATTTATGTGTTTTTTTTTAGGATTTGGAGAAGTCGTTCACGAAAACACGCCGGAGGAACAATTCCAAGAAGCCCGTGAAGAGTGCCTCAACTGCGTGACTTGTTTTAGGATATAGTATATTGGGTGTTGTGTTATTTGTTATCTGTTTTTTTAGTCTATTTTGCTTCCATCAAATCATACACTGCTACACTCTTGTGTATTGCTTTCTTGTAGTAGTAATCACATAAATAATTCGGTGGCTTTGTTCTGTGCCTCCACTTGCGGTACAAATTGCAACATTTTCCTTCTTTTTTTTATTCATTTGAAACCAAAATCTTTCGGTTGTATAGTACATCGATTATCTGAACTTATTTAAAGTTGATTGAGGATTGTTAAGCGAATTATATATAATTAAATCCATATTAATTATACACTATAGTCCATTCACACATGTCGGCATATCAAAATCTCGTTTGTTACTTCATGCAATTAATTTTCTAATTGCAAGACGCCAAGACTGTATAGTTCAATCAAAACCTATGTTGTATGAATATGGGTATGGGTATTGTATCGGATATGATACAGATACGGCGATACGTTAATTTTCAAAAATCTAGGATACGATATGTCTATTATATATATTATTTTTAATTATTTTACATATTTTATTTAGGAGGAGGGTTTAAATGCACCATGGTTTTGTGCTCCAATTATGCTCCAAGTCTTTATCTCTGTTTTTAAAATCCGAACAGTCGATCCGAACCGCTCAAAATAATTATTACAATAAAATATGCTTGTAGGCCAAATTTTACATTTTTTAGAATTTGTTTACTATTTTTTTTGGTAGGTATAAAATCTCAGTTTTCAGGGGATCCTGACCATCCAAAAAGGCGATATTGTACCTACCAAAAAAAATAGTAAACAAATTCTAAAAAATGTAAAATTTGGTCTCTAAGCATATTTTATTGTAATAATTATTTTGAGCGGTTCGGATCGACTGTTCGGATTTTGAAAACAGAGATAACGACTTGGAGCATAATTGGAGCACAAAACTATGGTGCATTTGAACCCTCCTCTTTTAGATAATCATAAATTAAATCGAATTTGTATAAATAATTTAACCTAAGAATATATTAAATATAATAGTTACTATATTATACCACAAATGAACTTTGGCGGAGTGGTTATTGATTTTGACGCTAACTTGGGAAATCTGGGTTCGATTTACGTCTTTTTATATATATATATTTTTTAATTTGTTTACTGTTGTTTTATTTTAGATATGACAAAAATATTTTTTTGGATGGATGAGAAATTTTTGGAAACAATTATTTTGTATCTATCTAAAAAATAATAAACAAATTTTAAAAAATATAAAATTTGTTATCCAAGCACAATTTAGTAC
>CAXKVW010000575.1:0-152933 GCA_964058825.1 Carex arenaria | reverse complement strand
CTCATTAAGCAGAAGCGGAGAGAGAAGATCAATCAGCGTCTGAGAATTCTCCAAAATCTTGTACCGAATGGAACAAAGGTGGGTTTGATTGAATTATCTATTTATGTATTTTTGCTCTTCCTTTAATTTTGAAGAAACTGCTAATTCTAATTAATGGATTGAATTTGATTTGACAGGTTGACATCAGCACAATGTTGGAAGAGGCAGTTCAATATGTGAAATTCATGCAAATGCAAATTAAGGTATTCAATATATAATATTGTCAAACAGTAAATAAAAAAAAAATTAAGATGCATGTAACAATAAAAACCTATATATCTCTTTGTTGTATTAATTTTTTTAAGACTTTTGGTTAATGCAGCTTCTGAGCTCAGACGATCTGTGGATGTATGCTCCTCTTGCTTATAACGGAGTCAACATTAACATTGACCTCAGTAGATGTCAATAGTAACTTCATGTCAGTAACAAAATGATGGAGAGTTGACACCAATGAGGGAGGAATAAACAACAACAAAACAAAATAGTTACTTTTCTTGCTGTGATGTTTTCCTTTTTCTTTGCTTTTTTAATAGAACTTCTCAAAAAGATCAAAAGAGTAATCAGAATGATCCAAGTCACTTCTTACAAATTGGATCCTTTTTCACTTGGCTTCCTTGTAAGCTTTGTAATGTGTGAATATGGTGGCAAAGTTTATAAACACGTACGATACATACTTAGTGTCAACAATTTACACTAATTGCACTTCTCTTATATATACTAGTTGAGAGATCCCTCGTCGCTTAAAGAAAACTTACCTTCTTGAAGATATATACCAGGTTGTTCCAACTTCCAAGACAGTAAAATGCTAAAACCACAATAAAGTTCAAGTCAAACATAACCAATTCTACGTTCATGTTTATATTTACTATATTTCTTTAGCACAAGAATTAGAGCTGTTCATCCCATGACGTATAGAAAAATAAGAAAAGGCAAAAAGGAAAGTAAACAAAGAGAAAAAGAAAAGCTTTTCAAGAATATATAGTACCTATAACAGTTTCAAACTCTCCCGATAATTTCAGCATCAAACAGCACGGCAGGTAATTAGGTATTGACCAGGAAAGCTCTCCTGCATCCAAAATCTATTCAGCCTCTTGTGCAGCAGCAAATCACCAATAGTTACCACAGGAGCACTCTCCATCCTTAAAATGGTGAAATCTCTTAACATCCCTCACAACTTTACCTTCTTGAAGATATATACCAGATAATTCCACGACAGTAAAATGCTAAAGCCGCGATAAAGGTCAAGTCAAACATAACTAATTCTACTTTCATGTTTATATTTACTATTTTTTCTTAGCACTAGAATTAGAGCTGTTTATCCCATGAAGTTTAGAAAAAAGAAAAAAGAAAAAGGGAAGATAAACAAAGAGAAAAAGAAGAAGCTTTTCAAGAACAGTACCTAAAACAGTTTCAAACTCTTCCCGACAGCACGACAAGCAGGGGCGGATCCAGGATTTTTGTTAGGGGGGAGCAAAAAAATATCGAATCGGATTTAAATAGCTAATCAGATTTAAACCCATTAACTAATTAGGTATTTGATAAAAAAATAATACTTTAACTTATACTTTATAATGCTCTGACTTGTAATTTATGATATTCTGACTTATAATTATAATTACCAATCATATTTTAAGAAATTTATTTTAATTTTAACTATAAATTTAACTCGAATTACCAATTAAACATTCATAGGAAGGCAAAAAAAATTCCAGAGAGGGGCAAAGTCAGTCGGAACCGATAAATCTCCACTAAAACTCAAAATCCAAGAGGAGTGGCTGCCCCCCCTGGATTATGTTGGATCCGCCCCTAACGACAAGTATTGACCAGGAAAGTTCTTCTGCATCCAAAATCTATGCAGCCTCTCAACAGCACTACCATCACCAATTAATAGCATAGTGACAACTTAATAGTTCGGGAAAGATTCGGCAGAGTCAAAAATTCGTGATTCGGGTATAATTCGGGTATAATTCGAAAATAATTTGTTTTTGTAAACACCAATTCGGATATAATTTGGGTATAATTCGGGAATAATTCGTTTTTGTACACAACAAATATTATACTAAAATACTAAAGTTGTAAAAAAAATGAGATTGTTTTATTCAGTTTAATTTTTTTATTAGTATAAAAATAGAAATTTTTACATAGACATGTTTATTTAACTGGTGCAATCCAGTATACCTAACTATACCAATCTAAAACCCCCTGGGTGCTTGTATTTGCACATTTGCCTCAGACCTATCAATATGTCTCCCTTTATAGATCATGTACTAGTTACTGATTCTAATTGGAGCTAGGCAGTAGCAAGATATATTTTGCTTTTTTGTCCATAATTGGTAGCACCTCATAAAAAACACAAAATCTTGAAGAAAAATTCAGAACCAAGTATACTTTTGCAAAGGCTTAAACTCACAACACAAAAATACAAAAGATGAAGCAAAACTCAATATAGCATCATGTCCATAACCCCACTGGTACTAGTGGTACCACTGTACCAGTACCACTACACCCACTGGTACCACTGATTCATTACATCTAATTAATTACAAAAGCTAGAAGTCCAAAAAATAGTTATATAACTATCATCTTCCCAAAAGTAATTCTAAACTTTCATAATCATAATTAAAATCTTCTAAATATTACACTAAATCATCTAAATTAAATGTTGATTCATTCAAGCTTGCATCATTGGAAACTTCTTCATCCTCAGATCCACTGTCTCCTTCATTTTCCTCTCTTGCAATTTCAAAGTCACCTTCATACGCATGAATTTTTGCAAGGTTAATTGGAACTGAGTCAGCTTTCTCTTTAGCAACCATAACACGTTTAAAGTGATTGTTCTTCCTCACATAAACAAGATCTTGTAATTTTTCTGGTTCCATCCGTTTCCGCTTTTTAGTATGAGCTGCCTCAAAAGCACTCCAATTCCTCTCACATGCAGAAGAACTTGTAGGCTAACTCAGTACTTTGATGGCCATGTTTTGTAGTATAGGAACTGCACCACCCCACATATCCCACCATATCCCTGCCCCAAAATATTCATAAACAAAATAATTAGAATAAACAGAAACAAGATGTACAATGCACATGAACTTGTAAGCTGGAACAACACATTAAAAAACTTACTTGGATGAGATATGTGAAGAGAATTGATTGCCATGGGACTGAAAATGCTAGCATCCAAAGAATGATAATCCTTCAACTCTTTCATTATTGCAGCTTGTGCCTCTTCTGAAGGTAGAAGCTTTTTTACTACATTTTCTAAACCTTCTTTGATCTCTTTATTCATTTTTACTAATCCATCATAGAACAAATAAGGGTTTAAATAGGCTGCTGCTGCATACACATCACATTTGAGAGATTTCTTGTATCTATCTTCTATGGCATTAAAGAAAGGTGAATAGTTCTCAACTTCATGGTTAAAGAACTCCTTAATTCCTTCTTTTGCAAGTTTAATTGCAAAATAAATATAACCTGAAGATGAACCATCACCGTCAGCCAACCTTAAAACCTTCACAAGAGGCTCCATGGCACGAAGAAGGTCTCTCCCAAATTCCCAAAATGACTCTTGTTCTATGATCGCTTTAATATCAATACCTTCTTTGCTTTTACATGGAGCTAAACCCCGCCACTCGGGCGAAACAACCATGTGTCGAAGTGCTTCCTCTTCTCTCAATATAGATTGCAAATACAAAAAGTTTGTTGCAAATCTAGTTACCCCAGGTTTTTTCAACTCTCTACCATCGGTCTTTGCTCTAAACATGTCTGTAACATGTTGGTGCTTATAAACAAACCGAACAACTTTTCTTGCACACTCTAACACTAAACATACTCCACTAATTCCATCAATCTCCTTGAAAATGAGATTAAGACAGTGCGCAGCACAATTTACCCGAAATATGGTAGGATATTTCTCCTCAATCATCCTACCAGCAGATATATAGTTTGAAGCATTATCGAAGACAAACTGCACTACCTTTTCAGCTCCAATGTCGTCTATCACTTCTGATATGAACTTGAAAAATATATAGAGCATCTTTTTTATTCCCAACAGTACAAAGAGACTTGAGAAACACAACCCCTTTGGGAGAACTCACCAATAAATTCAAGTACGGCCTATTCTTAGAGTCGGTCCATGAATCAGACATGATAGTGACCCTGGATATACTCCAAGACTCTTTAATAGACCGAACATAGAGGGTGACTTCATCTTTCAATTCTGCCAACAATTTAGTTCTAGCTAACTCACTACTAGGTGGTTCATAACCAGGTCCAGCTCGAGCAATGGCCCTAACAGCTTCTCGAAAGTCAGGAGACCTTAACAAATTGAAAGACAAATTATCATTCACAATGGAGAGAGCAATTTTCTTGTGTGCTTCTTTACTCTCAACTTTTTTTACCATAGACAAGATGGTTCTTTGAGCTAAGCCATTTACCTGTTGTCCATTACAAGCCCCATTTTCATATTGTCGTTCAGACCTGACATGACCAGATTGGGTCGAAAACTCAGCAACCTTTCTCTTATTGCTGGCTTCTAATTCATGTATTCCCTTCAAGGCCAATTCTGTAACTGTTTGAGGTACCTTTGTACATGCCTTGACATCTTTACAAGTTATCTTTGCAAAATGATATCGCATTCTAGTTACTCCACCCGAGAACTTTATATCACAGAAGGTGCACCGTACCACCTTGTCGGTCTCTTTTGAAATATACTCCCATAATTTATCTTTCTCTCTTGGCATTTCTACAAAATCGGACACAAATTAGATGCTACATATTTGTACAATTTGGATAGGTACAACACTAAAAATTTAAAATCAAAGTATACTGGTATTCAAAATAACGTAGCATTTAAAATTTGACACTTTGATAATTTGTCGGTTTGAGCGAAACCCACAAGCACCAAAGAAAATTGGACACTTTGATAATAAGCAAATTTGTTGCTATTTTAGCAACAACTTTATGGCTTCATGCTAAGCGGGTACAAAGAAAAAGACAAATGTACTTGGCAGCTACTAATCGGTTTTGGTCAAAATCAATTGATCAATCTTAGACGGAGCTCAAATAGAAAGAATCAAAGGAAAAGGGATAGATGTTACCGCTTAGCATGATTTTCAATCAAAGTTAGAGAGAAATTAAGCTACTTAGTAGTTAGTACTTACTCGATTTCTTCTCGTTGTCACAGTTGCAATCTAGGGTTTTGAGAGAAAGAGAAATGATGGAGGGAAAGAATTCAGCGAAGTCAGAAAAAAAAAATGAATTAGGATGATAAACGACGGAGCGACGAATTTTTTCCGAACATAACGCGGTTAATTCGTAAAATTCATAAAATTCGTAGAATTCGCGAATAATTTGCGAACGGAGTGTTTAATTAGCGAATCACCTTATTAAACGCGGATTGATCTGTTGAAGTCTCGGAAACGATTAATTCGCGAATTAAACCCGTACTGTGTTACTATGATTAATAGTTCCCACAGGAGCTAGTACTCTCCAATCTCCATCCTTCAAATGGTGAAATCTCTTAGCATCCCTCACAATTATCTCTCTACCAACTGCTTTAGACATGATTAATTGCAGCATGACAGTCACTGATCCTCAAAAAATTTTAAAATCCTAATTGGTCACCCAGCTGGAAATTTCATGAGCCCGAACCCAATAGTGAGCCTCTCACCAATTTTTTTACAAAACTGTGAAATCTTATCGCAATCGGTTTTATTGCGGTAGGAATCAAGTAGGAGTGAGTGAGTTGGAAGGTTAGATTCATTATAATGTATTTACCGGTAAGTATTTGGGTTGATTTGAAATTTTGCCTTGGGTCTGTGTATGAGCATTTTCTTGTATATTTTACTAATTAAATTTTTAACTCGTTTATTTTTTATAAAATCTAACATAAATAAATTATCTTAACCCTTTCCTCAAGTTCACAACCTCTACAGTTTGAAAATTAATATCTTTATATAATTTTGAATAAAATAGCATAGATTGCAAAATCGGCCGTTCCGGCGCGGAATCGGACGTTCCGGACCGGAATCGGTCAGAGCCGATCCGATTTCAGTCCGATTTACCCGGTATTTGTTGATTTCAGTCAAATTTCGGCCATTTCGGTCAAATTCCGGCCGGAACGGTGCAGTTTCAGTCAAATTTCGGCCATTTCAGTTAAATTCCGGCCGGAACGGTACTATTTCACTGAAATGCACTCTACAGAAAACCAAAAAAAAAATTTGGGTGCAGCGTGATTCGAACCCAAGCCTCTCCTCTACCAACAACAAACAATACCAGTACACCATTGCATCTTTTGTTACTAGAAAAAGTATAATAAGGTATAAGTGTTGAATTCACTGTATTTGATACTAACAAATGCTGGAATTAACTGTGTATTTTAATATTAAAAATGAATTGTGTTGATACTAACCAAAGGAGAATGCACTGTTTTGTTACTAAAAAAGTAAATAAAGCATACAAAGAAATAAAGAAAGAAATAAACAAATAAATAAATAAAGCATACTAAAATATAATAAAGAAATAAATAAAGCATACAAATAAATAAATAAAGCATACAAAAAGATAATAAAAGATAAGGTAAGTATGATATAAGGTATGAGAGGTATAATAAAAGGGATGAGAGGTAGAATATAAGGTATGATAAGTAGGATATAAGGTGTGAGAAGTATAATAAAAGGTATGATAAGTATAATATAAGGTGTTAAAATATTATAAATATACTTATAGATATATATTTTGTATTTGAGTGAGAAACTGTTTTACTTTTTTTGCAGCAGCGATATGTTAGACAATGTAATTTGTAGTTTTGTACAAATGTACACAGTACACTGTAGTCAATCAAGATGCTAACAATTCTTTATTTGAGTCAACAATATCTTTTTTTTTTGGTTCTGAACAACAATACCCCCTTTCTATCATAAAACAGACGACGATGAAATGATTCAGCCAGCACGACATAGTTTCTGGCAGTGAAAGAGAGTGTTTTTAATTGTAATGCTTGTATTATATTGTATTAGTGGATTATTTAATTGTAATCGTTTGTCTAAACTTGACAAAAAAAAATTTATCAATTTTTTCCTATTTTTCTAGTATAAAACGAGCTTCTGGCAAAAAAGTCCGAGTTTCCGATCCGATTTGGCCGATTTTGACCGATTCATCCGATTCGAATCTCCCGGCCAAAAGTCCAATCCCGATTCCGATTCCGATTTTTCCTTCTATGTAAAATAGCAATGGTAGAAAACTCTCAGATTAAACAAATTGTATGTATCACATTCCTACTGTACACATATGTACAAAAATCAGATGAAACTATGGACACATAAACAAGGAATTCAGATCTAGTTAGGTACGTGACATGATAGAATGAGATCCAGACTATTTATTTTAATCCGATACGAATCTTAAAGACCCCCGTGCATCTAAGACAGACCCAAATTAAAATCACTCGACTGAGTTTAACTCAGTAGATGCGGGTGCTCATTCATAACAAGGGGAGTATAAACATAAAACACCACAAAAAATAAAATTTGTGTTCAACAAATTATTCTATCTCTTTCTCTTCATCAGTAGCACTGATGCTCTCGAGAGCAACCGCCGCACTCTCTACATGCCTCAGAAGGACACCATATATCTTCTTTCGCACCCGCTCACAAGCATCGGTTTCTTCTTCCTCTGACAACATGGCACAATCTTTATTTCTATCAATCAGCACAACCGCCTTCTCCTTTTTCACAACCTCATTCAACCAATCATCAAGTTTTTTCATCTGACAAAGTAATCCGCCGATATGTGACTCGCATGCCTCGACAGCATCTAGGAACTTCTCCACATACTTCAAGAACCATTGAGCTGATTCATTTCTAAGCGCTGTTGCTAGTTCAAGCACGGTCAAGAAGGCATTTTGTTCGGTTAAATTGTCGTAATTTTTCTGTGATCTCGGCTTGTGACAACAAGTGACAGGGCTCACAATCTTACTTTCCCCAAGTGTTTCGTCTACAGGTTTTGGGAGCTTTGAGTCAAAAATTGTTTGGTTTGGATACTTTGTGAGGTCTGATTCAAGTGCAGACTTGATCCACGAAAAAGCGCATTGCTTCCTCTCAGTTGCAATTTTTGAAACGGTTTTGTTAAGTTGCTTTTGTCTAGTCATTGATTGGATAATTAGTATAGCTTGATCAAGTTCTCTTTGAAATTTCAAATATCTGTCTATCAAATCTTTCGGGTCATCATCCTTGTCAGATTGTATCTCTGCATATGTACTGAAAATAATTGAAATTGACATCAATGCACTATGAGTAGAACTTTACAACAAAGAAAAGAACACCAACAAGTGATTTGGTATCACCAAATTTTACTGGTACATACTACCAACTAATTGCACAAATCTGTAAGCCAAACAGCAAATTAGATTGTATACTATCAGTAAGAACTAAATACTAAAAAAAAAATCAATGCGGATGCATTATGGATATGGTGCCAGTATGTAGGATGAGTGATATATATTTGAAACCATGATACAGAGCTAAAATTCTTCCTCAAAACAATGTGTAATTTACCTCAAACATTGAATCAATATATCAGAAGCAGATGCCTCCATCAGAGCATCAAGAGCAGTTTGTAGTGCTAAATCTCTGTGCTTTACTGCTTCCTACAATCCATATACATAAACTTAAATGGATATTTTTCGCATCAACTCCATAATTTTGACGCATTTCTATAAACACATGGAAAACTTTTTTAAAACAAATGTTACATAAAAAATGAAAAATTATAACAATTACCCTTCCATGCTTAGATAGATTCAAAGAAAGTGAATTCCATGCAACGCTGCTTTCTGGCCACTTAATACAATTTGCTGCACAAAAATGAGACGGTGTGCATAAGCCTTCTCTTGTTGCTTTAGGTGGAGTGGGACAGATCTTACGCTTAGAGAAACTTCCAAGCACATTGAAAACTCTCTCAGTTTTCCTTTTACCAGTCATTGTCTCCTGAGAAGATAGGTTTTTGGATATAGAACGCAGATGCGCCAACCGGTTTGGAGAAAGCTATAACGAAAAAAAAAATTAAATTTTATGGTTAAACAAATTGAACCTTTTGTTATGTAACATATATATATAGCTTTAACTTGAGAACAATGCCATCCAAAAGCAAATCATGAGCACTGATTTATTAGTCTTTCGGGACTAAATACTGTTGGTATAGCTGTACCAGCAACTAGATCACAGCTTCGCCCTGATTGGAATTATCCCAAGATTTAATTTTGCAATTGATGCATATTGCATGATAATTAGAAACGACATTATTTTTTAGACAGAAAAATCATGCTTTGATAAAAAAAAGATTTTTAAATTATGAACTTACAACCTCCAAAAAAAAATTATGAACTTACACTTGCACTACGGCTCCGGTAATGTGTTGGTTTAATCCCCTTCACGCTTTCAGAATCATCCCAGCCCTTCCTAATTGGTTTCACTGTTGCCACATATGGTGAGGAGGAATTATTAGAAGATGACGAGGTACAAGATGAAAATCTCGACCTCGATGACTCGTCAGAGTCGTTCCCGCTGTCATCATCTGCACAAGTCACTCTAAACTTTCGCAACTCGCTTAACACCTCTGAGGTCCTCCTATCTAACTCCCCCTTCCGTAAGGTTGTATTTTCTGGTGATGATGACATGGACCATGTTCTTGATATGCTAGCACTTATAGACCTTGGTAGATGTGACTTTAACTTTGCCACGGGAAGGGGCCGAATGGGCACTGCATTGCTGGAGGTATAAATAACCTTCTTGATATCTGTGCTTGGGCAGTTGGAATTAGGATTTGGGACAGTGAGATCAGCTGTGTCTTGAAGGCAGGGAAATCGACCGGGGAGCACAAGAAAATCATGGAGGATTGGGACGGGCACGGCAGGTTTCAGGCAGTTGACCTGTTCTATCCAAAAAAAAGAAAAAAAATATTTCAGTCATTTATAAATTGTTCAAAATAATTATATATAATAAGATATTAATTAATCGCAATTTGATTTGCAAAATGTAGATCATGGGTATTACTAAATATATCCAACAACTGTTAAAAAATTTAATTTGAAATTATCTTAAATTACCTGAAGGAGCTGGCCAAGGTGGAGACGGTCGGCCAGGATCAGGTCGTCGTGCTCCGGTGGAAGGGAGAAATAGGAGGAGTGGGAGAGGTCAGAGAGACGGAGATAGAAACCTTGATGACCGGAGAAGATGTCTGGGCCAGCAACAGCAGGGGTGATGCCGGTGACTTGAAGAACAGCGGGGACCAGGTGACCTGTTAACGGTAAGGTCTCATTTCTAGAGGAGGGATCAACTGCTTGAAGGAGCTTTAGGATGACGCCGGATTGAAGTGATGACATGGGTGCAGAGGAGAAATGTGCCATTAATTATTTGGGGATGAGAAACTGAGAAAGAGAAGAAGAGGAAGAAGAAAATATAATGGATAGCTATTTTTCTTTTTCTTGTTTTTTTTTAGTTAGATTTAGGTCCGAATTTGAAGGCGGGAAGAGAGGGACTTTGAACGGTTGTTAGAGGATGAGGATCATTGGAAGTTATTGCCATATACACAAGTGGGCAGTGGCTGTTCTACAAATAGTCATTAATTAATTGATGAGGATGAGGATCATGAAGCAATTCAATAGTCATTGCATCATCAGTTAGGCTGTTCTAAAAATGTATTCTGAGCTTAGACCATCTACATTCGTTAAATTAGACTGAAATTATAATAGAAATAACTACGAATTTAATACAGTGACACAGGTTTAATTTTAAAAATAGCATCTAAAAATATGTTGGGTCTATCGGAGCTCTTTAATAAAAAAATATTAAAAAAGTTTAAAAAAACACTGCACTCATACAATTAATTTGATTGCTTTTAGCGTTCAGAAATTTCTAAAGAAATTATCATACTTTTCAGAAATTAATTTCTGAAATGGCTGTGTGCGGTGTGCCTGTGTGAAAACAAAAAACCAAATTTGCGAACTTTGGCGGAGAATGTGGTGCAGGAGGCTGTGGCGTGGGGGTACTCACTGTCACTGCTAGTTTCAATTAGGCTTCAAATTCATTTTGATGTTTTATTGTATGTAATTTTGATGTCCTTTACACTTTACTTTTATGTAACCGCTCGGCGGTTACTGTCAATTTTTTTTTTTTAAGTTTGAAAGTAATTTCATTAAAAAAAATTTCTATTCATAAAAGTAGCATACCTTTTGCAAATTGTCACCTACAACTTAAGATTAAAATAAAATTAGATACAAAATTGCAGGATAATTGTAGCAGCGGGTTAATTAACATAAAAGTAGCATACCTTTTGTAATTTTGTCACGTCACTGAATTTAGCAATTAGATATTCATAATTTTTAAATCACTCCATTCCAACAATTAATTTTGTGAAGAGATGGAGAATGCTATAATTAATTTCAGTCAATTAATTAGCCATGTGTCATTAAACAAAGATTTTTTTTAAGAGAAAAAGTTTTTATACCCATTCTATTATATCCAGTTTTTACCCACATCAATTCGGATAAACTCTCAACTGACAGTCCACTAAACTATTTACATCTATGCCATCACCAAGACTATTTACATTTCTTCCGTATTAATAAATCAAATCACCTTTATCTGTGCTCCCATGGCCTCTCCTGCACCTCCCACCTCCTTCTCCTTTGTCCCAGTCGTTCACCCCCTCTCTTCCCCACCAAGCTCTCCCATCTCTACCTTCTCACATACCTCCGTCCTTGAGACCGGAGCAGTCATTGACCGGTCCGCCGAGCTGATTGAGGATACGACTGAGACGTCTTGGCATGTTAGTCAGTCACACTGTGTGTCTATTGAGTCCAATTCGGAGTTTGATTTCAGATCAAGACCTCTGGTTCAGATCAGGAGGAGGACATGGATGATTTTATGGAAAGAGAAAGAACAGGTCCCTCGACTCATCAGAGGTTAGTTTTACTAGTTAAAATCTTGAAGAGGCAACGGGATCTACAAGTTTGAATTTCTTTTCTTAACAAATGCAAAATAAAAAAGGAACGAAAAGGCAACTGCAAAAATGAACAAAAATAATAGAAAAATGGAAGGATGTTGAATACTTGCAATTACGCTTCTCAATTTTTGAACTGGTTTGGCATATCTTTGATATCTGTTGGTTTATCTATTTTTAATTGAGTAGGTACGAATCAAACCACTTAATATCTTATTTATTGTTTTTTAATGTAATTTTTCTTAACTCGATCAAACTAGGGTAATATTTTTTAGAGGATGTCTATAGTGCAGCAAAGTGATTTTGGCTATAGTACAGTAAAATTATAATCGTTCATTTTGTTTTTCGAACGGTGTAGATTAAATCGTGAATTTAACTTTCCGTTTCATATATTGTACGCTATTTAGCGGAGAAAGGGTATAACAGTCTTTTGACAAAAATAATTCCGATCGGAAGCTGCTTCTTCTTCGTCTTTCACTCGTCTCCCCTGGGACCTTCGCTCTCTCCATCAAATTCAAATCACAGCACAAAAACGAAATCATATATAATACACAAACACAACCGTTCATCTCCAAATCCAGCCGCCGGTGGGTTCGAACCAGCAGTCCATATCGCGAATCGGAAATGGCGTGTGTAGGATTCCAGCACGGAGGCGATTAATCGGGAGCACCAGGTGCACAATAAGCGCAGAGGAAGAGACGACATTGTGCCAAGAGAAGAGGGGAAAGAGGAGGGGCTGACACCCAGGGCCCACATGGCTGCTGCTGCAGCCTCGGTCCCCACCCCTGATCAGCTCACAGTACCTCACAGTACCAATCTACTTGTAGGTACTGTGATCACCCCTAGATTACGAAGCGATCACCCCTACCTGATCACTGTATATATCCTGAATAATTAAATAATCAAATTAACTGGTAAATCAATGTTAGTAATTTTATTAGGTGAACTACAAGCTGAGAGATTGGTTGTTTGCAAGGCAAAGGTACTGGGGGGAGCCTTTTCCAGTAATTTTCTTAGAGGGCACTGGAGAAATGGTGCCTCTCAGAAAGTGACCTGCCTTTGACTCTTCCCGAGCTGGACGATTTTACCCCTACTGGTACTGGTGACCCACCTCTGTCAAAAGCAACATCCTGGGTATGTTTAGTGTATCTATAGTTATTAAGCATTGTTGCTTCAGTTGTCTGGTAAGCACTTACTGACTGATACAGAACCGTATCTATTTATTATTTTTATTATTAGGTGAAAACAGTGGACCCAGTTTCAGGGCTACTGGCCAGCAGAGAGACAAGTACAATGCCTCAATGGGCTGGGTCTTGCTGGTAAAGCAAATCATTATTATATTTTTTTGTATTATATTTTTTGGCTCTGCTTGATTCAATTTATTCCTTGTAGGTACTATCTAAGATTTATGGATCCCAAAAACCCTAAAGCTTTGGTTGATTCAGCCAAGGAAAGGTACTTTTTGAAAAATTAATTAAATTGTTGACATATTTCTTTTTGGGGGGCTTGCATAAGCCTTTTAAATAATTTAAATGGAGTCATATTGTGAAACGTTTGCAGATACTGGGGCCCGGTTGATATTTATGTTGGTGGTGCTGAGCATTCTGTCCTTCATTTGCTCTATGCTAGGTTCTGGCACAAGGTCCTCTTTCTCTCACTCTTCGTCTTGTACTAATTTTTTATTGGTTATTTCTTCATACTATTGTATATATTTTTGCCTCTTATGGTTTTCTAATTATATTGAAGTCCTTAGGTTTTGTACGACATTGGCATAGTCTCCACAAAAGAGCCATTCCAGTGCTTGATTAATCAAGGTTTAATTCTGGGTGAAGTAAGTCAATCTTTCTGTTGTAATTAATTAGGGTGAAATCTTTATTCCTGTAAATTAATTAGGGTGAAATCTTTATGTCAAGGAGTTTAGACATGACACATTATGGCCATAGGTATGCAATAAGTGCTAATGTTATACCTATCAAAATATGCAATTGAGCATGCATGCCAATTATCCAAATAAATGAAATTCACCATCTTTAACCTTTGTTGTTAAAAGGCAAGTTGACAGCAGAAAGTCAGCTTTGTTTGAACCCATGTTCTATGCATATACGTGGTTGAAATACAAACAAAAAATAATAAATTAGGAATTTCAGGAATTACTGTGTGCAGCAAGACTTGTACATTACCCATTATATCAGTCTGAGTCAAAATGGGCCAAAAAATTGGGCAATTAAACCCATCAGATCCCATCACTGGATCCTGTATTTCTGTACCTGTTCCTGTTTTGCTTACTGTACCATGTCCAGACAGTGTGTAAACATCAACACTACATATTAGGCATGGGTGACCAACAAATAAAACAAAGGAAATGGATGTGAGGCATTACTGGTACAAATAGACTCCAAAATGCCCCTGAAGATAAACCAGAAAATCTGAAATAGCTAGGGAAAGAACTAGGCCATGCCAGTTTGCAGTGTTATAGAACACATCATGCCAAGTATTTTGATATTAAACTTTGCACTTTTAGGATTTTATTACTATTTTCTAGCTATTTTTTAATCTCAGTTTTTAAAAATCTTTTTTCTGTTATTTGCTGCAAGGTAGAAAGCTGGTACCTCAATTTGCACTAGAAAGCACTCTACCAGTCAGATTTCTGTATCTTCAAAAATGCCACAATAAATCATGCACGTTGATAAGGTTTTCATACACATTTCCATAAAAAGAACAAAAAATTTGGTGTAGTAGTTTGTCCAGTATGAAAATAACAATTCAGGTTGTCAGAAAAATCATGAACTGCTGGGTTGTTGTTGCAAAATTCAACAGAAACCATAGGCTTCATAGGATAAGAATTGCACAAATCACAATTTTGATTTTTTTATTCTGTTTCATTTTATGGGGGCATGAATAAAATTAGAAAATAAATAGAGGTAATGACTTTAAAATTTCAAAAAAACTTGGTTAATGGAGAAAAGGTTGTCAGGAGGTCTTCGTCATACCAAGATAGTGTTTATGTCTGGTATCATCGAGCCTTTTTTTAGCAACATGGGATTGAACTCCAATGTTTTTTTTTTTTTCAGTACTAGTTGTTTATGTCTGGTATCAGTCCAATACTGGGGATGTAATTATGTATCATTGCAGGTTCTTAAAAGATATTAACCCTGTAGAAATCACTAGTTTGCAATTGTTCTTTCCATCTTAAAAGACCCTTTGAATATTTGTTGAATTATGTTTTTCCGAAAATACTGTTAAAAGTGAGTACATCTCTATCTGAGATATGTGTATATTTCATCGAATTCGCTTCGCTTTTGTATCTCGATTGGATATGAGGTCGGAGGGAGGTAGACCTTCAATTCTTCAAACTTGGTTCTAAGCTGTGACATGTACTCTTTGTGAGTTTTATTGCCTTGTTTGATTTTTGAAATTTCGAATTCATCCATCATTACACAGCCAATTTATCTATCGTTAAAACACAAATAGATAGAGAAGAGAGAGAGAATATTATCATTTACTTCAGTACAAAGAATGTTCATTTTAGCTATCATCTCATGTTCAAAACACAAACTGAAAACAAACAAACAAGTCCAAACTAACAAAAAAGCATTAAAAGCCAACTACAACTGAAAGCAATTAAACATTTCTTTCGGATAAGCTAATAATATCTCCTCTTACTCTTTGCACTTCCTCTATTACGTTTAAGTCAGAAAATATCAACTCAGCCACTAACTTTTTTCTAAATAAATCCACATCAGCCTACAAAATAAGCAACACAAGTTAAATATTTCATAAATTTTAATTATATATACTAGCACTTGAGGAACATATTATTTCAAGGACAAAAAGTAATATACCTGTGTAAATGGTGTTTTAATGTTATCTCCATCCCAAAGCTGCATATATTTTAAACAAAAAAGCCCACACGAAATCCTGATAGATACGATTAGATATATCAGGTATATACAATTTAGGATCAAGTTAATTAAAAAACTCAAAATATTTGTTAATCATACAAATCAGTTTGTTTTGGAATGTTGTCGATTATTCTGATGGGCCATGGTATTATATCTAGTGGACGACCTTCCAATCTTTTTCCATTAGTCGAACACAAACACATTTGAATCCCCAATCTCTGTGCAAATAAAAAAAAATTATGTTATATATTTAGATTTGAAAGTTATCATAGTAATAGTATTTTTAAATTAATTTATATTGTCCATTACCAAATCATTTCTCCGCTTCATATGTCTCAGGAGGTACCACGCCTTTCATCGGATCTAGTATTTGAAGTTCTTTTTTTTTTTAATTTAATACGTACCAATGATTTTTATCCTTGTTGACCACAAAAAATATCTTCACAAAGAAGATTGTCAGACTAAAATAATAAAAAAGTTGAAAAAAAAGAAATTGAATCAAGAATAAAAGATGTTACCATTTCGCATTGTCGATATATGCTCCCCGCTCTTGCAATTCGCACCCACGTATGATCTGATCTGGTTTCGGCGTCGTCATCGTATGTATTGCCTTTTTTCATCAACCACGGAACCACCAAAGTATCAATCATATGTATATGCGACCTCTTGTTTTTCCCCTCGCTCAAAATCCTCATATAGCAATTAATAATCTGGTAGGTCGAAATCATTAAATGAATAAAATATGTTATTTTACTTCAAAAATATAATAAATATATTAAGCTTACATCATCTATTATATAATTGTCTGTGGTCTGTGCCAGGTACATCATTTTGAGCTTCAAGTACATCATTTTATTGACTCTAGTCTAAATATGAGTGTCTACATGTTTATTCTACTTTTAAACTTCATGTACAGAATTTTCTTATATATTATTTCTATCAAAATCTTACAAACCAATGGAGGTACGTAATTTAATCATATTCTAAACAAAGTTTTGAATTATTCATCAAGTTATTTGCTCTTATATCTCTCAACAAAATGGTTTAGCTAATGATATATCTCATCGTCAGTTGGATTTTCTGTGGCTTCATCTCTATAACCTGTATTGCAGTGGATTGGTATTCACCGCCATTACTTTATCCAGCAACCCGCTTTGTTTCAACACTGCTGATGAATTACTTCACAAGGTTTTATGTTTTAAGTTTTAACCATGCAACTCTAGTTGTGTAGAACAACTAGAGTGTTAAATAATTTTCTTAAGCTTTTCTAAATTTTCCACTCATACCAATAAGTGTTAAATAATTTTCTTTATTATTTTTATCTAATATGGAATTTGGAATAAAGAAGTGGTAAAAAAATAAATTAATTAAAATTGACAAGTTCTCTTGGTTGAAGGGCAATGCTACAAACATATTTGGAAACACAATTGACATGCACAATGAAAAACGCTAACAATCATTATAAACTAAATCTATATTTGGTTTAGAATGTCCTATAGAGAACCAAAATTTATATAATCTACAATCACTCAGTATGCATGACAAACAAAGTAAAACCAAAAATAATGTATGCATGAAAATAATTAAATTTATTTCATTCATTTAAGATAAGATCTACATGAAGATAGTAGACCAAACTGTAAGTGCAATTGCTGCCACCAAGTCCATACAAAAATCACTGAGCATTCCTCTTGACCAACATCAAACAGTTGAGCCATTGTACCTACAATTTCCATATAATTGCACATAAATAAAGAAAACACTGCTCTTCCTGGGCTTTGTTTAACAGAAACCAAAAGTCCCAAATTGACCCAAAAAAGAAAAAAAAGAAAAAAATTTAAAAATTGAGAGGTAAATTATCTGTACTTGGTATGTCTCAGTTCTTGTTGAAACAGAGAAAATTTAAATTAGCTCATAGCATATGATTGTAATGAACAGATGTGTATACCGATATTCATGGCAGGAGGCAGCGTAAATTGTACCATAAGCACATACTAGTACAGCGGATCTTGAGGCAGCAAACCGACATGAAAGGTCGCCTTTACCACTGCTATTCCAATTATGGGAAGAATTATGTATCACACGACTACTATTGCCATGATTCCTACCGGATTTATATATGACTTGCGTAGACCTGTATAATATTCTTAGAATGATTAACTAATATTACTCGTGTTACCTTGAAATGCTAAGATATCCCGAATAAATCAGGGAGGCTGTGTAGTCAATTTGATGTTTATAATGTACCTTGTGTGAGGTTTCCTCCGAGGATGAGTGTAATGCATGGTATTGTACCATCTCTGCATTGAAGAATGGATTACTTAGCAATTTAAAGGTATTATTGTTCATAAGAACATGGTAAAATACTTCTCTGTAAGGTGCCAATACAGTTCATATTTACTCTTACTGTAACCATATTAAATTCAACAACAACAAGAAATAAATAATAATAATAATAATGACACTAATACCTTTCTCGAAATAAAATAATGACACTAATACTGACGAATAATAAATTCTGGTAAGGATATAACTTTGGACCTTTAATAACAGCCAGTATGAGCCGACACCAACCTGGAACAACTGGTATCGTTCCAGTGTATATTATGAGGTGATAATAGAGGTTCTAATATCTTACCCCAAGAGCTTGATGGAATCTTGAATGACCCGCAAAGGAGCGCCATCTCCTATTATCAGATTCTTGACCCATGGTATTGCACCAACAATAAATCCTATTATCTGAAAATGTATAATGTAATTAATCTTTCTTTTACTAATTGCTAAATTCACCAAAAGGGAAAAATAAATTGTGGTCCTCCATTGGCAATTGGCTTGTTAATTTGCAAAAGTTGGTTATTTTCATGAAATATACACCTTTTCACATATATATTGCAAGAAAAAAATAATCAATTTGAACATTCCCAAGGAACATTCTTTAGGTATATGATAGCAAATAGCAACACTACTGGTAATGTACCAGTACAGTAGTTCTTGTACCAGCACAGTGTTTGCTAGTGAGTTGTAGATTAATTAATTAGAAACATACAGCTGACAAAGTAGGTGGAGCCAATAACTCCTCAATAATTTGGTGAAAGGCATATTTGAGCCTTTCCCATATGCTTCTCTTGCTACCACTCAAGAAACCACTGGAACAGCACAGTTTTTTATTACAACCAAGCCAACTCTTCAAGACCAGAACTTACCAATTGAACAGAAAATACCAATCGACAACCCCAGCCCTCCTTTGCAGCCCATGCACGTTGCTGATCAGTCCATCTGTCAAAAGGGTAGAAAGTTACAGGATGAAATTTCATTACCAGGACATTGTACTAGAGATGCGCAAAATTTCAAAAATTGAACCAAAAGCATTAAAGTGGATGTCAATTTCTACCATATTAACAATTTTTATCAAAGCATAGGTAAAAAAATATCAAATAATTGTTAAAATTCAGAAATTAAAAATCAATTTCAAGAAAGGTAGTAGCTTGAGCGAGAAAGAAAGGATAACCTTTCATGGGGACAAACGCAGCTTGTAAAGAATGCGATTCGTTACAGCTAGAAGCAGTTATCCCTCTCACCGCCATGGCTCAGCCGATTGTACAAAGAGAGAATTGAAAAGGAAGGCTGAGGATCTGTGCTGGCGTCGGTCTGAGTATGAGGCAAGAGAGCGAGAGAGAGATGGGTCGTGATGGGGGTCTGAGGCGAGAGAGCGAGAGAGGGGTCAGGATGGGGTCTCAGGCGAGAGAGCGAGAGAGATGGTGCGTCAGTGAGGTGGGGGAGGCGTAGCAGATTTCTCTCGCTCTCATACTGGTGGTGGAGGTGGTGAGGTGGTGGAAGCGAGAGATGGTGCGTCAGTGAGGTGGTGCGTCAATGAGAGGTAGGGGAGGCGTACGATGTTGGAGATACGAAAAGAGAATCAGACTGTTTAAATTGACAATTTTGCCCTTTTACTAAATATTCTGTGGAGAGAAATCACAATCGTCAGATCAAACAGATGGATAGTTACTGTACTATAGCCAAAATAGCTTTCCTGTACTATAGACATAGCCTATTTTTTAATCTCGTGCTATTGTAGTATATTAGCTCTCAAGCGCACAAGATGTGTTCAACGAAATGCCGAGATGAACCCCGTGTTCTATAATATTCCCTAACACAAATCTCATTAACGGTCTTAAGACGACAAGCTATATCTTTGTTGATTCGTTTTTCCTGGCAGATCCTGATCTGATCTGGTAATACTTCAAATCTGATCTAATATGTGAGCTATTGATCTGATCTAGTTTTACAAAATTGAATTTATTGACTTACATCATTAGATTAATTAATGTGCAGTATTGGTTGACATTTGTTACAGTATTAGATCATTATGTTACAGTATTTGATTTATTGATCTATAGTTAACATTGATTTATTTCAGGACCCTTTGCTTCAACAGCATGAAGAACAAGTCAATTTGAACTACATATAACAAGTTGACAATCCTTTTCAAGAGGTAATATTGACAATATTTAGTTAACATTATTTTACAAGATTGAATTTATTGACTTACATCATTGGATTGAAATTGTTGAGACATAGCTTCTTCATATTTCAATTATTTTTTATGAGATGTTGCTGCATTAATTAAATGAGAAGAGGCTATGTTTTGTGTATCCAATCAAGCTTGAAGAGTTACAGAGAACTTGTCTCTTCCATTGGTACTGTCTCTTCTCTATTTCTCTATTTATAATAGCATCTTTGTAAATCATTTTGATCTAAAATGTATACATTATAACTAGACACATTAAAACTTGCCAATTCTGACATCTAAATGCAAGGAATACTGATTTCTAGTTTTAGTAAAATCAAATCCCTTAACACTGAAAAATTATTATGTTACAATATTTGTTTACATTTGTTACAGTAATTGTTTTCAGTTGTTACAGTATTGGATATTCATTGATGTTCAGTCTTAGTTTATAATTTTGTTACAGTATTGGTTTCCATTTGTTACAGTATTGAGTTTAGATTTGTTGTAGCATTGAGTTTAATTTTGTTATAGTATTGGTTTGCATTTGTTACAGTTTTGTTTTACCATTGTTACAATATTTGTTTTCATTTGTTCCAGTATTGAATTTAGATTTGTTGTAATATTGGATTTAGATTTGTTACAATATTGGTTTGTATTTGTTACAGTTTTATTTTACTTTTGTTAGAGCATTGGTATCTATTTATTACAGTATTGGGTATAGATTTGTTGTAGTATTAATTTACATTTGTTACAGTATTGGTTTGTATTTGTTACAATTGTGTTTTACTTTTGTTACAGTATTGGATCTAAATAATTACTGTAACAGTTGTGTTTTACCACAGTTTTAGTATGTGTAAAAATATATTTGATGACAGTTCAGTCTTACTATGTGTTGATCTGTTCCAGTTTCAGTTTACAAATATATTTGTTATAGTTTTAGTATGTCTAAATTTGTTACATTAGTTGTCGAAAAATATATCTGACCATAGTTTAGTCTTAGTATGTGTTGATCTGTTTCATCATATATTACAATATTTTGCTTCATTTGTTATATTATTTTTCTAAATTTGTTACATTATTTTTCCAGCTGGTTGAGCTCGTTTTGCATGTCATGCAAATTGAAACTCCTGTTGCTCGTCCTTGGTTTTTCATTTCTCCATACACCTCAGTAAGTTTTTATTCTCCTTTTGTATTCTGTCTGTTTGATATTTAGAATTGAGTTGATTTAGATTTGTTTTACTATGTATTATCATTTGTTACAGTATTCGGTTCAATTTGCTACAGTTTTGTTTGACACATGTTACATTATTTTTTCCATATTTCATAGTACTGAATAATTGTGGTATAGTATTGATTCACATTTGTTACATTATTATTTTATATGCGTTACAGTATTTTTCTGTTGTAAAATGCAGATCATGATGCACACATACTCAAAAAAATATGCATCGGTGGCTATTTCTCAACTGTCTGGGAAACAGTTTGAGACAGTAAAATGGTTATTTGTCCCTGTGTGTAAGAAGAACCACTGGGTTCTTATAGTAGTGGATCTCTCTGGTTTGGAGTTGCACTACTATACATCACACGGGGAAAATGATTCATATTTTGAATTTCACCACCAAACTTTGACATGGCTAAAGTGGTTTTTATCATGGAGAACTGGTCAGTCATTACTTTGAATTATTCTTTACTGTTTTTATGGTAATACTTAACATAATTTTTCCTCCATAGATCTTTTATTAATGGTTTGTTTCATTTTCCTTTTCAGGCAACCCTGATTGGAGAGCTGTCAACACCAAATTCATGGATTGCCCAAAACAAGACGATGAATCAATGGATTGTGCTATCTTCTTGTTGCGGATCGTTTATAACATAATAACTGGCATTCCTCTAAACTTCTCCCATGTATTAATTTATTTATTAATTACTAGAACATGAACAGTATTTTTTTGGATAAATATGTTACAATATTTATTTATACTTGTTGGATTATTTGTATTCAGTTGTTACAGTATTTGAAACTGATTGAAGTTCAGTCTTAGTTTGTGTTAATCTGTTTCATTATATGTTACAGTCTTTTTTTACATTTGTTACATTATTTGTCTAAACTTGTTACATTATTTGACCACAGTTTTAGTATGTGTAAAAATATATTTGACGACAGTTCAGTCTTACTATGTGTTCATATGTTCCAGTTTCAGTTTACAAATATATTTGTTATAGTTTTAGTATGTCTAAATTTGTTACATTAGTTGTCGAAAAATATATCTGACCAATGTTTAGTCTTTGTATGTATTGATCTGTTTCACCATATGTTACAATATTTTACTTCGTTTGTTATATTATTTGTCTAAATTTGTTACATTATTTTTATAATGATTGATATTCAGAATTAGTTGATTTGTTACATTATTTGACCACAGTTTTAATTGTAAGATTTGTCGTATTTTTTTTTGCAGGAGGACATATCAAAAGAGTGTTTGATCCTTGCGATAAAACTTTTGACGCATCCAAATAATGAACACCAAATATTTATAGTTTAAATTTTCGTGTTTGTTGTTTGCTCGACAAAGTTTTATACGTTTGACTCAATTTGTAAAGTTTGCTGGATAGTGTTTGTTTTGACAAAGTTTGTATAGTTTGCTCGACAAAGTTTGCTAGATGGTGTTTATTTTGACAAAGTTATGTTTGTTTATATAATTTTTGTGATATATTTTTCGTCTTGTAGTTGTTACCGTTATTGTTACAGTTTTAATAATTTATTGCTGCAGTATTTTGTGTTACAGTTTGGATAATTCATTGTTACACTTTTCATAGTGTCGTGTTACAGTATTTTTGGAATATATATTTTATCGTTATTTTTCAAGTTCACAAACCTATTTTTTACCATATTCATTCATTTTCATTATTTTGAATCCGTAATTTCACATAATGAGAATTTTAAAAAAAAAAAATTTAATAACCAAAACTTCTAGAACGATAGAAAAAATTTGAAAAAAAAAATTAAAACATTCTAGAAGGCGGAAAGTACACAATTTGGCATATTCATAAGTTAAACAAGTACAATTAACTGTCAATAACTGTCAAAGTACAACAGTTTTGAAAGTATAAAGTACATCAAGTACAAAGACGTTGGAAGTTGGAAGTTGTTATTTTTAACAAAATTTATCTCATCTTTTACAGTATTTGTTAATATATATTACAGTATTATTACATTATTGTTACAGTATTTTTGTTAGTCAAATGACAGTTGGTTTGGGTAAAAAGTGGATACAAATTCTTGGGTACAATTAGAAGGGTCCTTTTTTTAAAGCAAATTTGCTAATTTAGAAACTCTACTACATCCCAACAATTATATTAGCAATTAACACATCAGATTAGCAATCCAAAAACAATCACCATTGTAGATGCTCTTATATCATAATTGTATGGTCAGGTGAGCGTAACAAATTAGTAGTCAGAGATGGGGGACACGATTGGCCACAGCACTAAGGAATAGAAAAGAAGGGAACGAACCGGTGACCGTTGGCCGATCTAATTTAAAAATATGTACTGGAGGAATCTTAATCTCTTTTATGAAAATAATAGCGTTGGTTTCCGATTGATGAGAAATGTTTGATAACGGAGCAATTGGTTTGACGGTTGATATGAACTGTCAAACTATCTAATTTGAACTGTTTACATTTTACACTGCAACTAATTAAATATTCCGGGGCGCGCGGTAGTGCAGTTGGTTAGAAAAAAAAATTTAGAACTAGTTATCCATAGTTCAAGCTCCACTTGCGATTTCACAATTTTTGCGAATATTTAAATTAAAAGACTACTTAAATGTCCAATTATCACATAATCATATTCAAATCATCATACTTCAAGTTGGTCAGATGGAGACTGCGTGTAAAGAAAAAAAAAAAGGAAGAAGAAAAGATGGAACAGGATAGTTCTTGGCTTATTAGCCAAATTTATCTCACCTACGAACATTTTGTATTGATATTTTTTTTTTATTTCTAAAAGCAAGCTAGTATTTCATTTTTTTTTTTTTTTTGAAAATGTGGTAAAGCCACCTGTTTCATTAGAAACATAATCGAGTCATTACAAAAGCTTAGTAAACTAACATCCAGATTAACCTACACATCTCCATAACAAGTTTGAGATGAATATAACCAAAACAAGCACACAGTCTACAAAATAAGGTAAAGAAAGAAACTAAAGTATAATAGAGGCAGAAAAGCAAACTACAGCTGCTACAGAAATACTAAAAAAACCAGGAGTCAATCTTATGATCTAAACAGCAGAAGAGGTGGTCTGGGAACTAGGTGTATGCAACTCTTGAGACTGGAAGAAAGCTGCATCAATCGCATCGTACTCAACCTTATCCCTAAGGTATTCCTCCAGATCGGACCCCTCTAATTCAAGTGAGGGATCTGCCTCTGAATCCCAGCTGCTGTCGTTCCCCTGAGACGTATCGGTCCCCGAGAGGATTATAAGATTACCTGCCTGGGTCAGATCAGCAATATCAAAAGGTAGAATTAAACTAAGTTTGAAGTAGGAATCATCATTGTTGGATTTACACCCGTATGTGGTTAGAGAAATAATTTTAGCACCTAATGTAGTTTAGTATTTCATATTTTATTTGTTTGGGATGTAGAATAATTTTAATTTAGAAATATTTGAAGAAATCGTTTAATTGTTCCTATTCGCTCTCGTAATTTTTAATTTAGTAATAATTGATGGCATGGCTGCTAAAAATAATTAAAAATTAATTGTACGAGTGTTGAGGTTTAAAAATTAAAATTTATTTATTTATTATTTAGTGCTTGATAGTTATTATTAAATATTTTTTCCTATTTTTTTTATTAATGTAGATGATATAATTAATTAAAAAAACTTGGTGTGTATTCATAATATTTGTATACAAGTTGATAATCATCCTTCGTTGACTCACCTCCGTAATATAGGATATTACAAACTTTTGACATACCTTGAAATTCCCGAAATTTTTATTTATATACAAAACAAATAATAAATTTAACAATTTATACAATTTTTTTATGAAATTCACAATCTATCCAAACCGATGACTTTCAGAAAGCAAGAACCGATGACACTGTCATCGGTTTAAGCCAAGCACGATTTTTTATGCTTTCTGCACACTTTTTGAAACAATGAACGACTCAGATTAAAACAAGAAACGACTCAAATTAAAACACTGTTTGTAATGATTACAAAGTTGCACAAACAGTGTTTTAATTAGATATTTTTTTGTTAAATTTTTATATTTTCAAAAATAGAAAGAGCATAATATTTTCTATATTTACCTAGAAGTGACTTTTGAACCGGGATCAATAATTCAGATTCAAAGTATTTTTATTTTTTTTCTAATAACACACAAAGAAATATTTTAATTTTTCTTACAGCTATGAAAAATCCAATCTGAAAAATATTGATCCGGGTTATTTGTTTAAGTCTTTCTAATAAATCAAATTATATGGTATTATATCTAATTAAAAAAAATATAAAAATATTTCTAATATTTTAATAAAAATAAATTAATAAATTGTAATATTTTCTAATTAAATAAAAATAAAATTATTTTAAATTAAATTTGGATGACATTGTCATCAGTTCAATAAAAATAAAATTGTTTAAGTCTTTCTACTATTATTTTTATTTAATTAGAAAATATTATAATTTATTTATTTATTTTATTAAAATATTAGAAATATTTTTATATTTTTTTTAATTAGATATAATACCATATAATTTGATTTATTAGAAAGACTTAAACAAATAACCCGGATCAATATTTTTCAGATCGGATTTTTCATGGCAGTAAGAAAAATTAAAATATTTCTTTGTGTGTTATTAGAAAAAAAATAAAAATACTTTGAATCTGAATTATTGATCGCGGTTCAAAAGTCACTTCTAGATAAATACAAAAAATATTATGCTCTTTCTATTTTTGAAAAAATAAAAATTTAACAAAAAAATATCTAATTAAAACACTGTTTGCGCAATTTTGTAATCATTACAAACAGTGTTTTAATCTGAGTAGTGCATTGTTTCAAAAAGTGTGCATTCTGCATCAAAAATCGTGCCGGACTGAAACCGATGATGCTGTCATCGGTTCTAGATTCTGAAACCGATGACAATGCCATCGGTTTGGATAGATTTTGAATTTCATGAAAATATTGTATAGATTGTTAAATTAATTTATTGTTTTGTATATTTATAAAAATTTCGGTTGAAATTCACATTTGTCTATTGTGATGATGCACATTTATCTATAATATCAATGCACACTTTGTTTATTTTAGTCTAACATAATTGTTGATAGTTGTTATACAATTTTAATCAAGGAAAAAATAACACATTTTTACAACTACCATCAGATGTTTTATTTTTCATACTCATTTTCCGAGCTCCTTGAATTGACATTTTGCTTTTCTCAATTCACTCTTTTAAGTATTATACCAATGCATACGTATTCAGTTATTTAAAAAAAAAATTTAGAACGCGAGGAATTGAAGACTAAATGTAATATTTCTTGTGTGCAAAAAGTGTTTAATGGCAAATAAATCTTTTATCTGTTTATTTGCTGTTCTTGATGTATTTAATTACAAAAGTGTGCAAAAAGACGAACTGGAATGTGCGATTACCCCTTTTCAATCATTTTTCTCTGTCGTATAAATCAGTTTCGATAATAATAAATTAAATCCATTTAATATATATAAATATATGGTACTTATGCAAGGACTTCACATCAGTTGCGTTAATTGTGATCACACCATTGTGCATTGTTTCTGTCAATTTAAACACAAAAGACCTTTTGGATTAAATCAATCAAATCAATCCGGACAGTTGGACTGAATAGTGAGCTAAAGATATTAACAGCGTTATTTTTGACTTCATATACACATACAGATTACAGTGGAGTCAAAACGAATAAAACATATTACTTGTGCCGTTGTGCGCTATACGAAGCCGAAATAGCATTGTCAATAGGAGAGGAGGGTGTCCGATTCCCATCGGACCATAACAGTGTTCGATGGATGGTTTCTACCGTCTGATCTACTTCAAGATCTGTGCGCACAAATATTAAAACAAACAGCACGGATATTAAAGTGATGCACACAGATCTTGAAGTGAATCGGACGGTAGAAACCACCCATCGAACAGACTCTGGTCCGATGGGCATCGGACACCCCCCTCTCCCATTGTCAATACCTTCATCCTAAATAGTGGCACAATGTTATATCACAATACCTGCAGCAGCAGCCAGCAGATGCACACTTGGCATTGAAATTTTCTCTCTCAATTTAAACAGCAACAGAAAAATAGTAATCCCCTCTTTTAAAGCAGCTTTTAAATTTTTAGTAACATCGACCATCTACCTTAGCATCTGAATCTCCTACTTGTATTTGTCAATTTAAGTTACTTTTGCTCTGTTCTTATTATTTCAACTGCTGCCTTTTTTACATTTCAGTATGCATCATGCAAATAAATATCATGTAACAGCACTCGGAATCGGAGGAAGGTGCAAAAACTGTCCAGACCGAGAACCAATCATGGCTCTATCTTGCATTCTGCTCAGATCCTTGCAAACACCCTCAAGCACCAACAAAATATCTCTCACCAAAATAAATATTCTGAGAGGATTTGCCTCATCTTTTTCCAAATTGAAGTACTCTGATGTTTCCCTGAGACACCTTAAAGTCATCTCCTCCTGTTGTTTGATATTCTCAATCATTATTTCGGCCTCATTTGCGAATTCCTTCATTCTTTTAAAAAACTTCTCACCTACGCTGCACGCCTTGTCGAGTTGCAATAGCCATCTAACCTTCTCCAACCCTAAATCTTCTTTCTTGACATGGTCTCTAATCATGTTTAAATCCATCTCAGCAGCTTTCTTCACATTTTCAAGCTCAGCACTAAGCCCAGCAATGGCCTTCAGACCTTTCTTTTTGCATTCTTCTTCTCTAATGATGTCAGAATGAATATTTTGATTTGAGATCAAGTCTTCAACTGTGAAATGCAGAGGTGTTGCTCTCCCATCTTTCCCCTTGGCATCACACAGTTTCAACAATGAATCGAGACTGGAGAAATTGGCATTTTCTTGGGTATTGCCATTATTTATTTGATTTGGGGTACTAGTAGCTGTTTCAAGAAGCTTTAGAAAGTGTCTGTTTCTTCTTAGGTCTTGACAAGCATCCTGAAAAGCATCTGAGGGAATATCATAACATCTCATGAAATTGGTGCGAGAAAACTAATGTAGCTAGTTTTATGTTTTTTTATTAATTTTTAAATCTTCAGATAAAAAAGTAATGAAATCTCAAGCTTCAGGTACAGCAGTTGCTAGTGCTCATTCTAGGCCTACTACTGGTATTTATCAGTGGTCTGCCCCAGCTCCAACTGTTTAGTATTGACCAAGTCTTTTTCATGATTTGTATAAATTGTTATTTATTCGGAAAGTTACAGCTGAATTAGGGAATTATGGGTCTCAAGTACATACTTTTCTCAAAAATTGACATTGGTAACTTAATCGAGGCTTTAATTCTTGTACCAGTATTATACCAGAAATAACTTGTGTTCATGAAACTCAACAATGCGTGACATCAGGAAGTAGCATTAATTGTTACAAACATCGAATAATCTTCAGATAATAAAAATTGCCTAACTTCTGGTGATATGGAATTTACCTGAAGTGTTTGAAATGATTTTCTGAGATAATCAATATCGGTCTCAAGTCTTGCTCGGTATAGCATAACATCAATTCTTTTCATAGAAAAAGGCACATTGAGCATTGCCTTAAGAAATCTCTCTCCTGCATTAAGCCTTGTAACTTCACCTTTATAGTGCCGCAATAAAAACTCTTCCTCTTTTGTCGGTGCCAGCTTGAGCAAACTGTCGAAAAATTCTGTTCCAAGAAATTCAGACCCTCCTGCAAACAAAATGAGATAAAAGTTGTCAACTCTAAATTGTAAATTACACAAAGCGTAAGCTCTAATATATGCACAAGTTAGATTCCTGGTATTTAATTCTAGTTTAAATTCTAGCTAAAGTCAAACCAAGCCAATCGAATTGAAAATGAGCGCAAAATCAAGCTGGTCCAAGCTCATTCAAGATCAGCTAAATTTTGATTCAAGTTGTATAAGCAATAAGCTGAAGACAATGAATTTTCCTTTGTTAAGTCCTACAAGCCCATTTCTTGGGCAAATATATTGACAGAGTAGGTTTTGCTTCAAGCAGCACACAAAGAATAGAGACAAAAGCAGTGCATATGATTTGTGCGCTGCATGAAGCAAAAACTTCTCTGTAAATATCTTTGCTAATATCTCACTAGGCTCATTATAACACCACAGCGCAACTTTTAATACTCTATCCAGTCAAGAGCTATATTACTTTTGCTGTCAAAAATGACAAGCACTGAATCTAAGCCCTAGGTAATTTTATCCTAAATTTATTATCTTCCAGCATAGGCCCCTGGTGTACATATCAGTGTTATCAGAACCGGACCGGACCGGTGGTTTAACCGGAAAAAACCGGACCCGGCCATCTATCCGGTTTGGTTTGATGAAAGGATCGTTTATGCTTTCAGACCGCTCAAAATCGGTTTAACCGATCTGGTTTTGCTAAAAAACCAACGAACCAGACCATTCAAAAAAACGGTTCAAAACATATTCATCCACGGAGTACATTTCTCTTTCTTTCTTCGACCATCTAACCTTTTCTTCACTGGTATCGTCAACATGGAAGCAACACTAATCGTGCTAGATTATATGGCAGAATTGGTTCGATTTCTTATTATTTTTCTCAATTCTCTAATCTCCACTACACACGGCCATTGCAGGGCTCAACCTCAACCCCTCAAGGCTGCACGTTCTCAAGGCATAAATTTGAAGCGAAATCACAAAAGAATCTATCAAGATCGAATATGTAAGTAATCTCATGTATCAAATTGATAGAACACTTGAAAAGTTAATATTTGAGTTGATTTAATTGAATAAATCAATGCATTTAAGGTGTTTGATGAAAAGCTCAAACCAAAGTGTTTTTCAATAAGTATAAATTCTTATACCAGTTGGCCTCATCAGGGATCTAGACCCTGATTACTTTTGGGCCTTTATGCCTACAATTGAATTCTCATACTTTGGTGCTGGATCTATGGAAATGTATTTTTACAAATTAAAAAAAGGAAACTAATCAGGAGTGAAATTGTTAAATTTTTAAAGATAGTGCATAGTCAGACTGAAGTTGATGCAGGCTCTTGGTGGGTCACGAACTTATAGTATTGGTTGGACAACAAAATTACCAGAATGATGTAATTTCATTAGAAATCTGACATTTCAGGCATAAGAATAGTTTTAGTTGTATCTCATTCAAAATCATTAATTTCTTCAACAATGTCACTAACGTGTACTGGTATCCTATTGTGATTATAAGGGCATGTATACAAACTTTCTGAACTTAGAATGGTTATTTTGTAATATATGACATTCATTCTTGTAAGGACTTTAAGGTAAAAGTAAATAACATTGTTGGAATTTCAGGTTATAAGTTGTAATTGTTTTAAAAAACCAGCAGTTGAACCGGTTGACCCACCGGTCCGACCAATGAACCGCTGATCCGGAGCTTTACCGGGTTGATATCCGGTTTGGTTTTGATAACATTGGTACATATACCATTAAACTTGCTCTTTTTAATCTGTTCTCTAAGTCTAGAGAGGCAGTAAACTCCCCTGTGCACACCTCTTTTAACTACAAATCAGTTGTGTCTCGGCCAAACCAAACTAACTGTAGCCAACATAAATGCATGACCGCACATTTTAAATTAATGATGCTTGAAACTGTGAGCAAGGTTTGCTGGATTTCAAGATCAAGTCAAAATCAGGGAGTTCACAACTCCAGATAGATGTTTCATGTTAATACAGTATTGCTTTTGTTTGTTGCAGTTAAAGGAATGAGAAACTACTCCAAACAGTATAATTTAATTATATTAAATTGTTTCAATTTTTTTGTAGTAGAGTAAATTTAATAATGTTAAGTTATGAAAAGGAACATTTAATGGCGATTGTAAAATGAAAAGCATCCTGAAAATAATAAAGCTAAAATTGCCTATTTATATGTATATTTTCAAGTAACATTAAATCAAAATTAAATAATTTGAGATGTCTCCCACACCACACATACTGTATATAATGAATAAAAGGTGCATGAGCATGACTATGTTAGGTTGCCCATGCAAATAGCCAAATAGGTTTAAATGATCATGAGATTTTGTCTCAGCTGCCGACACAAGTGGGCTTGCATGGATATACATCTCTTCTCCAGTCCATTTGGAAAATACATGTCCATTAAATATCCCTAAATCTAATCACATACTGGTGAGAAAATACACAAATGGTCATAAGATGTCTTAACCCAGGTCCCTCTTGTTTTCCTTAAATTTTGTTGTGTGTAATACTTAGACAAGAACATCACTTGTTTGAAAAAAAAAAAAAATTAATAGAATAGAAGTCTTTGCTGTTACTAATATAAAAGTAAAACAAATCATTTCGATAGCATATTTCCCACTAAGCGATGATTCTTCAATCTGTAATTTAAGTGAAAACTTAGTGCATTACAAAATTAAAAAGTTTAAGCAAGGAGAAAATTTCAACGTTAATGACCAAAACAGAAACTGCACAGTACTTTGGCAACCTCTTGTGTGATGCTTCTATGGATCCGACTCGGCTGCTCTCCAAATAGGAGAGTAGAATTTTGTTTTTTCAAATCAAACTGTTGAATTTTTTTTTATGTATAAATCTCCATACAGATGCATGAATAGTTAGATTTGAAAAGGCAGAGTTCTGTTCTTCTATTTGAAGAGCAGCGTCGGTTCCATGCTGCTGCTATTCCACAACCTCAAGGAGTCCGGATCCCCTAATGTAACCCAATCTTTGGGTTTTGGATTAAGACCGTCCGATTTGAATCCGTCGTTCAAAACTGTCTCGGGATTCGAATTCGTTCTCGGAATGCATGCACTTCAGATCCGGATGGATTGTCTCAGATTTGAATCAGACGGTCCCGATTTAAAATCCAAAGATTGGATTACTTCACTGGATCTGAATTCAACCTCAAGTACCTTGTTTGAAGATTTTTAATTTAGGAATGAGAGATAGGCAACTGCTAACATCGTTGTGATGACAGCCATTTATGACTATTAAATTAGGATATTTTAAACAATCAAATGGTCTAAATTATATCTTGATAAATTCTCAATTGATTTAATTTGATTTGATTGGAATGGAATGGCGCACTCAGACATTCTACAAGTTACCTAGCTTGACATGACAGGGTGATGTTACAGGACAGAGCTTTTTGAAATTAATAAATGATAATTGTTTCCAGTCAACAGTTCTAATTCGGGTTTCCTTGTACTCGGGGCGAAGATACAATTAATCAAAACTAAGGTTAGCTGTCCAAGTTCAAATTTTTTTTTTAAATAAAAAAAATCAAAATATTGAAAACATCTCTTAAAAGAGACTAGGACCGAATCATCAATTTAAACCCAAAAAGACTGAAATTTGCATGCCCTCTTATCTTATTCATTTTCTCTCTTCCACTCTAGTTTTAATTAAAAATCTATGTGTGATTGTTGGAATGATAAATTATAAAAATTAGCATGACCAAACTATTCTATTGATCTCTCAATAACGAATCAATAATTCAATTTATCTATTTATCGAGAAAAAAATATAACCCGTCTTATTTTTCACAAATTATTTTTTAATTTATAAAAAAATGGTACAACTCTGTTACAAAGTCAAATTCGTCCCTTGAATTATTCCGGGTTGGTTTCAAGTTTCAACAGATTGGGTTTCTATTTTAGCCATGACATAACAACTAGGAAGAAAAGGCAAAATTTTGATTTTCTAATTAACAACGCGTTTGTGTATAACAAATAAATGCGGATAAAAAGTATTGCAAACACATCATTGTACTTTAGATTACAAGAAAATTAGTTTCATACGTCCGTACAAATAAGATATACACGAGGACCCAAGAATCTCCCTGAAATATCTTTGATTTGATGGGAAAATAATCACAACCCACCAAAAAGTATACCGATCATGCTTAGAATTTGTCATTTTATCAAAAGCTTTTTTTCAAGTGACAAGTCACCTTCTTACCTAAATATTAAACCATTTTCATTGGCATTAATAAGGAGTAGCGATGGTTATAGGACCTACTGTTAGGTACAATTAGCTCTAACACCCTATGATTAATATTAAAAGTTGTGCGTACGGAAATTCAAACAGACCTACACAGGTAGTTTGCACAAATCTTGATGCAGATTGAATGATTACACCCATCGAATCAAAGTAGTCCGATGGGTATCGGACCAACTCTGCATTCTTTTCATTGGTATTGTCTAATATAATCTTGTCTCTATTAGTTTAGGGAAAATAAAATACTATTCGTGCTGAATTTGTTGAAATTACACAAATTGTAGTAAAATTACCAATAATAAACAATATATAAGAATAATAATGAAAAAGAAAATAATACTAACAACAACAACAAACAAACAACAATAATAATAATACCAATAATAAGCCGATGATAATATGACAATGCTATTGACAATAATAACAAAAGCGACACCCATAATTAATACAATAAATATGTATATATAAAAATTAATTATGGCATATCATCACAGACAGGTTACTTTCTTTTTATCTCAAAGGGTAGTGCCGCGTTGAACCAAATTTATGGGAAAATGACATTTTAGGAACCCGGTTTTGCATTTGAAATGAACTTAAAATCTAATTTCATTTTATAGTTTGAATTCTCATATTAGTCTTTTTTTTTTTTTTTTTTTGAACTTTCTTGTTGCAAATGGGTTTTCTGAAGGAAAAGAAATTGTAATAAAAACAAATTAATTCAGGTGTTTTCATTACTTGAATTCTAAGAAATAATGACAGAGATGCTTACCATCCAAAAGCGCTCCACACACATCCTCTGTTGTCACATTCAAAGCCCTTAGCAAAATCTCAATGCTCTCTGCTTTCTCTGGATCTAATACTCTGTTCTCCCGTTTCGGTAGCGAAGCGCCTCCTCCTCGTCCTCCCCTCAGCATCCTTTCTTTTCCAAACGAAGTTGTAATTATCTCAATCGTATCATCATCCAATCTACCAAACATTACCAAAACCATGTTACTCAATATTCTAATAGGATAATTAATCAGGGACATGAAATAAATGAACTGAAGAGCATGCATTCATTACCTTAATGATCTTGATTTAAACCTTCCCCAAACAATTGCTTTGTCTGAGCTGTGGATACCTAGTTCATTTAAATCGACCGGCTGTGTGCGTGGTGGCGTGGTTTGCTGTTGTGAGAGATTAGGACTGGAGCCTATAGAGAATCTCGTTGTCCCGCTCCAACTATACGACCTTTCTAACGATCTCTTTGATGTGAACAATTGTACATGTTCATCTGGCACAGCTATGTTGTCTGGCGGTTGCCTCGGTGCCAGAGGTGCCAACGGTTTGATTTCGGGACTCGGGTGACTCAGGCTGAATTGCACGGCCACACCAGTTAGCAGAGGTGGCAACGGTCTTATTTCAGGGCTGAGGTGATACAACTCCAACTGCGCCATCTCATTCTCTTCAGTGGACCCCACTTCAGAATGTTCATCTCTCTTGCTTTTGATAGGCGGGTTTTGAGCCGCACGATGTTGAAAGAATAAGAATAGGAGAGAAAGGAGAAAGAGAAAACCGATTGAGATGGAGGCGACTATTGTGGCAGTTTTGGTGGTGGAGAAGTCATGGTGAGTTGAAGTTGGAGAGGAGGTTGCGGTGGCGGTGAGGGGATTGGTGGAGAAGAGAGGAGATGAAGGCGGAGGAGGTGGCGAATTCCATTGAATGGGGAAGAGAGGTTGGTGCAGGATTCGGCGGTTGCCAGGTCTCATTTCGGTAGGTGAGGCCTGAGGGTGAGGCAGTGTGTGTGTGCCACTGTGTGTGTATTGGAGTTGAAATTGAAGGAGGGAGAAAGAAGCAGAAAGCAGTCCAGAGGCTCTTGGATCTTGTGTGATTACAGATTTATGTATTTATGTGTGATGTTTTTTATGTCTGACATGAACTTTTATTGTCATGTTAAAGTGAGTTGATATGTTTGTAATTCATAAAAAAATTGTGTTATATATTTGTTGAATGGTATTGCAACAGGAGAGTCACATGTAGTGTAGAAGATTGCACAATGCAATTTAAATTTGAATAAATTATTTGGCGCGTTAAAATTAAAGAATTATGAAAACACTGTAACTAAGTATTTAACTTTTCGCACTAGAAATATTTAAAGAATACAGTAATTATATAATATTTATGATATTTTGTCATACAAATTTTAATAAATTATCAGCTGTATGATATACCATACATAAATTTGAAGTGCTATAAAGAACAAAATTTCAAATTTCAAATACTATAATCCTCTCTCATCTCACCCCCACACTAATGCATAAGTTATCATTTTAATCTATAATCTCATTATATTAAAAATAATTATATACTTATATATTTTAATAAGCATTACCATATCCGAATCAAACAATAAATTTGCCAATTATAAAATTGGGTGAGACTCCAATAACAACAATTACTTCAATCAAAAGTAACATTTTTTTTTTCTTTTGATATAATATGACATATACTATAGTTATATTGTGCACGTGAAAAATGAATTAAATGCAAGTTAATTTCATCAAACATTTAGAAATTTGAAATAAATATTGTTAACCAATTTTCAAATTTTCAAATATATTTTTGTTTTTCATTTACTATATTTATTTAGCAAACTTCGTCCTACTACTAAATTTTAAGCATAAACTATAGTTGTGGTAATCATAGTATTTTGATAAGATTTTAGCAGAGAATTATTGATTTTAATAAAATAAAATGATGCCTGTATTGTATCTAAATAGTAAAATACAAATATTTTGTTGGTTGACAATTTATGAGAAATATTTTTTTAGAACTTCTATAATTAAAGTATCCTAAATCTCATTTTAGATAACAAAAAACAAAAAATATGACAAAAGTAAGAGAAAAAAACGAAAAATCTTATTTGCATTTCAACCATATATAGTTAAACTATTCCATCATAATATATGTATTATACTCATACTATTACCCTCTATTGGTACCTTTCTGAGTTATTTTCGAATTTGTCACATTATGTTCTCATACTAATTAATTTAATATTGTTAATAAAATTAATAAAATTAACCAAATTATGTTTTTATTTTACAGAATTATGAATATCTTGTCATTTAAATTATAATGTAAAATAACAAATTATTGACCAATTATATCCATTTTATATTTGAATAACAAATTTTAGAAGTTTTAGAATAATTTTGGGAATTGCGTATTTGTCATCTGATGTTAAGAAGGCTACATTGATGAATTGCTACATATTTGCCTGAAAATAAAGCGGCACAGAGGTTAACTTAAGGAGGAGCCTTGTTCAGGAGAGAAGGCATGATTCCCTCATTCCCTCCACACACATGACAATTGACACAACATTCGCGGCTGGAACCTGGAAAGATAGACGTGTGAACGAGCCATCGATTTTATGGGTAAATAAATATATTGACATGTTATGCAGAGCTAATACTGCGTTGCCGTTGCATACGATTCGTTCTCTTCATGATGCAAAATATACTCTGTTAATATATCTACCCGATTTTTTGCCGTTCAGCCGTTCAGCCGTTCAGCCGTTCAGTGAATAAAAAAATCTGACATCGTTGTCTCATGTAAAACACGTGGCGCTTAATGGTGAATGTTAAATTTTACCATTGGTTCCTCCGCGGTCATTTAAGTGCTCTAAACCGACATTTTTTTTCATAACCAAAAAATTAAATAAAATAATATTAATAACCGAACATAATTTTTTTTTTCACCCATAACCAAACCGCCCCCCTGGAGGGCGGTCTACCTTCAGACCAAACCGCCCTCCGGGGGAGCGGTCTACTTTTTTTTTTTTTTTTTTTTTTTAGAATTTGAATTTTCAATCTAAATAATGAATGTATTTTTTTGAAATTATAGATATGAAATAAATGGGTAACTTGACTAATCTGGGCCGTCAGCAAAAGAATTTTCATGCATAATTGACATCTCAGAAATAATTTTCTCCGGGCTGAACTGAGCGGTGCTTCGAAAACTCAGACACCGCTCACAGGGGGCTGCCGCCCCCCTGCCACCCCCCGCATACTCCTAGAATCAGGCCCACATACATAACAATAACGACATGTCAGTTCAACCTGATTTATGCACAGAAAGAGAAGTCCGCAATTTTTTTTTCATGTGATGATTTAATGCGATGATGGATTATTTATAATTATGTTTATAATTTATGTATTTTGTAATATTATGTATTTGTTTATATTTTTAATGCGATGATGTCCCAGAATTGACTTGGCTAATGTTGGATGCTAGCGAGAAGTCCTCAACTTGATCATTTACATTCAAATAAGCTATCTGTAGACAACAGGATTAAACACTTCAATCATTAGTCTTACCAATTGTATGCTCCATGAGATTTCTCGCATCATCATCTCGTCCCAATTTCAAAAGCAGTTCTAACACTGGTGCAGAGGCAGCTAAATCAGGTTTCACCCCTTCTTTCTTCATTTTTGTTAAGCACACTCATAGCTGCATTTACTTTTCTCTTCTTAGCATATGCTTTGAGCAAGATAGTGTAAGTAGAGAGATCTGGTGCTACATGATTAAGATGCATTATATCTAGGATATTCAGCACATCATCAATATTACCATCATTTACATAGCCAAGAAGTACAAATCGATATGATACAACACCTGGGTTTATACCTCCCCTTACCATTAAGTCGAGCAACTTTTCAGCTTCCATGCTTTGTCCTTGTTTGCACAAAGAATGCATCATTGATCGATAAGTAACCTCATCCGGCAAAAAGCTTTGGTCAATCATATCCTTGAAAACCCTAATCGACTCTTTCCAACAGCATAGCTTAGAATATCCATTTATAACAATATTATATGTGATAAGATTAGGTGTGGCACCTTGATCAAGCATATCATATAGTAATTTTTCTGCCTTGTCAGTTTCCCCCTTCAACTTTTCTGATGATCAAGCATATCATATACCATTTTGATAGAGGTCCTCAACTTTTCTGATGATCGAACAAAAATTATTGGAATTGACATTTCCTATATCTTCTCCATCGTATGAAACTCACGCACGAAATTAAATCAAATACAAAGCACGACTGACATGGAAATAAACAGGGAGATAAGTGATAAAAGAAAAAAGAGAACACAAAATTGAGATCGAATGACGCGTCTTTCCGAGGGTTCCTGCAGGCTACCTGGATTTTCGCTAGAAGTATCCATAGAAGGTTGGAATTCGAAACCCTAAACCCAGGAGAGGAAAGAGGGAGAGGGGGAGAGGGAATTCGAAAGGTTTCTTCCGATAATAATGGAAATGATCGAAAATTCGGGTCCCAATCGCCTTATAAGAATAGTTTGCTGATTTTGTATGTATATATTAGCATAGTCTAAAATCAAAGCATGATGATTCACCATACTATGGTTTATATTATTGATGCACTGGTGAGCAGCAGTTGCAAATTTTTGTAACTACTTTGGGCATATATGATTCACCATACCTTTTTGTAACTACTTTGCAAGGTGAGCGGTTATTGTTATGGATGTGCATTAAATCATCGCATTAAAGCAGTTGCAAATTTTTGTAACTAATTTGGGCATATATTGTTATGTATCCATCATCGCATTAAAAAAAAAAATTGCGGACTTCTCTTTCTGTGCATAAATCAGGTTGAACTGACATGTCGTTCTTGTTATGTATGTGGGCCTGATTCTAGGAGTATGCGGGGGGTGGCAGGGAGGCGGCAGCCCCCTGCGAGCAGTGTCTGAGTTTTCGAAGCACCGCTCAGTTCAGCCCGGAGAAAATTATTTCTGAGAAGTCAATTATGCATGAAAATCCTTTTGCCGACGGCCCAGATTAGTCAAGTTACCCATTTATTTCATATCTATAATTTCAAAAAAATACATTCATTATTTAGATTGAAAATTCAAATCCTAAAAAAAAAAAAAAAAAAAAGTAGACCGCCCCCCCAGGGGGCGGTTTGGTCTGAAGGTAGACCGCCCCCCCGGGGGGTGGTTTGGTCTGAAGGTAGACCGCCCCCCAGGGGGGCGGTTTGGTTATGGGTGAAAAAAAAATTATGTTCGGTTATTAATATTATTTTATTTATTTTTTTGGTTATGAAAAAAAATGTCGGTGCTCTAAATGTTACGATTTTCATCAACTATAAAAAAAAAATGTAGTAATGACACTTTTATTCAAAAGGAAATTAAATAAAATTTTCCACTATACCAAAATTAAAGACCAAGGATTAAAAATATTTTCAATGTGCTTGACCTCTAGTAGGGCTGCAAACGAATCAAACCAAATCGAATCTAATCAGGTTCGAATTCGAGTTCATTAAAGTTCAAATCGAACTAGTTCGAAATGAAGACTCAGGTTCGAATTTGATTCGGTTCAGTTCGAATTAGTTCGATTTGGTTCGTTAATAGTTCGAATTGAGGCAATACATGTTGGAAATTATTGTATTTTGACAAAATTTTAAAAGAGAAATTACAATCTGATTTTATTTTAGCTAGTAGTTAAAAATTTGACATACAAGAATAACTATAGTACAAAATTATACAAATGATTACACCAAAGTTCATTATCAAAGCTCATTACACACAAATACACAATAGTTCATTACAATCACAGTAACTATAAGTCTACATTAAAGTTCAATACACACAATAGTTCATTATTTAGAATTATTATAAACCCAAATATTATCCTAAATAAAACATTAAAGTTCAACCCAAATGCAAATCTAAATATTATCCTAAATTAAAGTTCAGTCATTTGTTCCTAAATCGAAAAAGCTTTCTAAAAAACTCTCACAGGCATTCAAAGCTTCAGCTATTTGTTCCTAAATAGAAACAGACCCTGTTAAGCTTGATTAAGTTTCAAGTTTTTTTTTTTTTTAAATAGGCAAAAATGGTGTAAACTATATAAAAAGGAACCATACAAAGACCAAAGGAAAAAAAAAACAACAATATAATAAATCTACCCCAAGAAACTCAGTGCCTGGACCGGTCTCAGTAGCACACCCGACATCCTTAACCAGACGCCTACTTCCAAGACTGATATCAAGGAGTGGTATCACAGTTTCAGTCATATTTATTGAAACACATCATCGACCAGAGGCGAAACACAAGTATATCCTTACCTATCTATACTATAGAGAATAAAACTATAATTTTATTTTATTTTTTCATTAATTATTGTCAAATAAATATGATTGTTAATATATTCTTTTATAAAAATAAAACCATCAAATACGACATATATCATCTGTTATGTATTTAATAAAAATTACAACATCTTAATTTTATTTTGATTGACACCAATAACTTACAGAAATTTGTTGTTATGGACATTCTCAGGCATTAGCATTTGAACTTCTTGGTTCTTATGAAAACAAACTTAAATGTTTATCATTGAGTTTTAAAAAATTAATAATTAAGAATGTAAGTGGTAAAATATAACGGAAGCATGAAAGTAGCAGGTGGAGTTACCTTTTAGAAAATATACTTATAAAAAATAAAAAATAAAAATATTTTTTTTCCAATGGCCGCACTCTTTCAAAAGATAACAAAAACAATTGCTCGTGCAGAAAACTGTCAAATCACTTTCTCATTTGACCTCTTATATCTAAAAGTAAAATAAAATTATTGGATACTATCGTGTTATAGCATTATATATATGCTATGTATAATTTTCCATTTTAAGATAGAATTATATTTTTCATTTTGTTGGGATTTAACTGAAATTTTTGCCAATTCCAAATATTTAGCACGGGAGGTGCATTCTCTTGATAAGGACAGAAAAAGAAACACGCCAAAAAGAATCATTTAAATTTCGTCCTCTATACCCTCCAAACTCCAGTTCTGATTTCACACATGGATTAAATGAAAATAACAACAATACACTTGCTCTGTGTGTGTGTGTAATAGAAAACTAATATGATACTCAGTTCCGATGGCCAACACATATCTATGTCTCATAAAAGTATAACTATTATTATGAGTTTGATATCCAGGGTTTTGTTGATATATTTACCTGAGCTCTTTTCTATTTCAAAGAGAAAATAATAGAGAGCAAACATTATAGGTTATAGCTAGTAGCAACACAGGGCCTACCAACATGGGTCCATGGCTAACTAAACGGGCCAAAGCCCAGAAATCTGGAGCCTCCAATTTTGTTATATGAACCTTCATATTCCGATTTTTTTTATCAGTACAATTAAAAAAAATAAAAAATAAAAATCCACACCAGGACAGTCGTTGGCCAGTTAATTGGCCGCCACTGTAAGTCTTTAAAAAAAAAAATCATATCAATTTTATTATATGAACTTCATTTTCCGATTTTTTTAATCTAAGGTCGACCAGTTATACAGTTGGAATTTAACTTGAAACTTGGGTTTCAAATCGTTGAAATTTTTAATTGTGAATCTTATATTGAAGTGAAAGTATATTAAAGAAAAATAACTAGTGGACTTGATCCCATATTTTTTAATTTGTCTTTTATTAGTTGTAAGTTGTCTAAAGCCAAAATAGCCCCGTCAATATCATTACCCGAACCAAAAGGCAAAAATGTGTACTCTACAGCTCTACTTACGTACTACAATGCGTATTTCTACTAAAATTACCTGACTACAGAAATTTGCTGGTGGCCATAAATATAATGGTACCGCTATAACATTTTTTCCATTTACATATGTACACCCAGAGCCAGTCCTCTAAAAGGGCAAGTAACCTTGTAATTAGAACAATATATCATTTGCAACCTCAAGTAATGCAAGTCAAACTCACTGAAAAACTGTGTGTTGCATTAGCACCAGTAAATTTTACTCAGAAAATCTGCTCATGAAAATTCAAATTCCAAAAGCAAAAAAAGCTTTAGGTACTAGCTGAGATCATAAACGGTAATGATGACAGTGCAGAGAAGCTCTTCGCCTCCACTACCTTGCTTACCAGTAGTTTCCATTTTTGCTCATCTTTTTTGTTTCCCTTTTCAAGCTTCTCTTTGAAATGCCTACATAATCAACAAGATCGAGGTGAACCATTCGTAATTAATATTGCTAAATGTTATACATATAATCTAAGTACTGATATTTGGAAATTTTCATCAAACACTATAGGATATATTCTTTCAATTTTTATGTTAGTTGGTAATCACATTTTAGCTGTTGATAGGGAATTTCTTAAATATTAAAATCAGATATATATTTTTTAAACAATAGTATATACCAAATTATTATTTATAGCATTTTCGAAAATTTTAAATTCAAAGGTGGCATGCATTTTCTAAAATCTTGAATTCTAGAAACGCAGACCTCATCTGCATGTCTCTCAAGGGTGAACCAGGTTATGCATAGACCTAGTATGTGTCTGTCTTTTTTTTTGAGTAAAGGTTGGAGGTCAAGCCACCCAACTATTTAATACCTTTGTTATTATAACAAAGGATTTCTCCCATCTGGGTTTCGAACCCATTAGTATGTGTCTGTCTTAGTGACACTAGTAACTTAACTATATTCTAACCAGAAAATTTAAAATAATAAGAGTATACTCAAAATTCCTAAAATCCAATCTGACTGCAGAAAAAAAATGGAATGACCCGCAGATACACAAACTAAGTCTGCACATCACCTGGGAGGCACACAAACCTATTCTGCATGTCAACCCTGAGAGACACGCAGACCTACGTGTCTGCTAGAATTCAAGATTTTTAGAAAAGACAGGCTACCTTTGAATTTTGAATTTTGAATTTTGAAAAATGCTACCAATAAAAAAAAAATCAGTAACATAGAACTCTCTGCAATTTTCTCTGAATTGTATATAAGTCAAATATTTGCCAGAAAAAAACTTAACCTTTCAGTAACATATGAATTTCATGATAAAAAAAAACTTACCAGCAAAGAGGAACCTTGCAACAATCTTTCTCAGTCTCTACACAAATCCTTGAATGAAGCTCAAGAAGCTGCCACATGCGCTTGCAACGAGCACATCCTCCAGCTAGCCGTCTCTTGCAACCCGCAAAATGTCTCACAAGCGCCTCCAGACCTTTGCACGCCGGATAGTTGCATGGATCCCCGACAATTCTTGGGACCTTGTCATGGGGTCCAATCGTGCGGCATCCATCCCGGCATATGTGCACCAGTGCATCCATAGCTTGGTTTAACTGGAGGTATATCTTTTGCTCCTCTAGCCTTTTTTGCCTCTCCTTCTTCCTCTGCAGTTGAAGTTAAAATTGAATTTAACTGGAGGTATATATGGCATTGAATATTGATATGTGATATACACTAGTCTCTCATTAATTGTGGTTTGTTGCTGATTAAAGGTTTCACCGAGTTCCTAATGAAGATTATGGAGCGAAGTTTTAATTCAATATCTAAACAATACAAATTTTGTCTGAACCAGTACTGGTACAGTTCTGACCCGTGCCAAGTACTTATGGTCTGGTACCAATGTAGGTTCTGATTTCTGAAGGAATAATCTTATTAATGCCCCTTATTATTTAGCAAATATTGTACTCCAAAAGATAATTAACGATTCATTTCGAATAGTGATAAAATATACATAATCTCACCTCAACCAAATCTATAATCTCTCTCTCAATCATAGGGTTACTTTGCTTCAAGATTTTCCAACCTTCCGTTGCTGAAACAACCTCGAAATCCTTCAAAATCATGCTTTGGCAGAGAACATTAAGTCGAGGTGCATCACAGAGTCTCGAAAGTTGTAATACATCGACCACATTATCTACACTTAGGAGCCCTTTCTCTAAAGCTTGCACACACAATTTCTTCAAAGATGGAACCATGAACACATGGGATAGCACAACTAGATGTAATATGAAATGGTTCATTTCCTCTTGCTCATAGCTGAACAAATATATAATCAACAATAAAATAAACAAATAAGTAAATTTAATAAGCATAATTAATTTCATTTCACAGTTGCTGTGCATAATGAAAATTGAAAATGAAATATAATACCATGACGAGTAAAGGAAGCGAAGGAACACACGAACAGCGTCATGGGGGACACCTCTTATGCTGATGGCCTTTCTACGACGCTGACGTCTTTTCGAGCACCTCAGCATGCCTTCCATTACTGGAGAAGCCATCCCCTACCAAATTCCAACACACATTTTGTGATTCATATTTTCAAAACAATAAAGTGAAATTTTATATTTTTAAGGCACACAGAGAGAGCTCTGCAAAAGTGTCTGTTTTTTGTGCACATGCCTCGTATACAAAATTTAGATATTAATGATTTTGATGAACTACAGAACTTGAGACCTAACAAATACACAATTTATTAATAGAAGTTATGAGAAGGGATCAAATTCCCACCTTTTTTTTTGCCCAAAAATGTCTCTTATTATTTTATTTTATAATTCAAAATTTAGATTCCAGATGACAAATCTAGATAGTTCATGTCATTCTACGTAGAGTAACATAAATACATAATCATGTCGAAGATTAAAATTTTGATTTTTTTTTATTCAAGATTAAGACCCAGAAAAATCAATAATTTAATTACATATAATCACTTGCAATAGAAAGTATATACTGTTGCTTACCAGAATAGCAGCATTAGCTGGGATGGTGCCGTCATTGGTGTGTACCATGACATCGGCACAATAACCCTGGGTGAAGATCCTATCCCACAAATCTCTTGTTGATTCTACCTCCCCATTGCAACTGCAACCTGTAAGTCGCTTGCTTGAGTAATTATTTCTATGATTTAGAATGAGAAGAGGTGGCGGCGTCGCGGGACCACAACTTTGTATGCATGTCTCCATCTTTTATACTGTCATCTATTCATATGTCGGTTTACTCCAATCCTAACAAGATGCAATATACATATTGACAATTTGCTTACACATATTTTTTCCAAATGGAAAATTATTATCTTTGAAAATATCATATTAGAAGTTTATTATAACAGAAAACAGTAGTACCAATCTATTAAAGTATCACGCCTTTAGATAAGTTTCTTTTAAACGGGAACCGGCACCAATTTAATGCAAATTGTTTTCCTACAAAGAAAATATGTTTAAAAATCACCTCTCAGGAAGATCAAGGTGCCTCAAAAGAATCTCTACAGCCAAACCAAATGCTTGCAATAAGAATTTGGGTAGGGATGGAACTCGACCGAATTCTCAATTTTTGGAATTCGATCGAATTCTCACGAGATGCAGACAATAAATTGTTAAAGATTTATCATCTGATTCTTTCTTGGAAGGTGGAGTTATTTTTATTTGCTTTAGACCACCTCCAACTAACTTGAGCAGTATAACCAATGGTCAATAATGGATTGAGCTGGATTTTGTTTTAAGTTTCTTCATTTGGAAGAAAAAAGAAACACTTTCCAGTGTACTCCTTCAAAACATCAATTTTTCTTACTTTGCCGCTTGCAAAATAAGAAATATGCATATATCTTTCCTACTTACATATTTTTCTCATGTTGCAAATTTTGGGATATTTTCAGATTTCACAGGGTAACATCGAATATTTTCCATAAAATGTATTAGTTAAGAGTAATTCTATTTTTGGGTAAAAAGCATTATATTCAATGCCGTTTAGGATTGCGCTGGAAGGGATCAATCATCTAGATAAACGTTCTAGAGATATTCAAATCAGTTGTGATCTGAATTCTGTTTGTTTTTTTCCCACATACAGGATTTTTTTTCATAAATATAGAAAATGTTCTAGGGATTCTTTGAAGATCAACAGTTAATAGTCTAAATTTGTTTGTTTTTTATAATTTAGCTGCTATTGGTCCGTTGGGGAATAACAAGGCCTGGCAACTCTGACAAATCATAAATAGGTAACATATTTCTTTTCGAGTTTTGAAAACAGTTTGCGTTATAACTTATAACACTAGGGTCCTGCCTAGTTGTGAACTAAAGCTAACTAGGTTTAAGTTGGTTATTCAATTTAGACCAGCTTAAATTATTCATGTTTAATTTATGTCTAAATTTATATCTTAATTGTTGTAAGGATACATTTTTAATTAATGCAATGGGCATCAGCCTCTTTAAAAAAAAAAAAAAAAATTATATCTTAATTTGGGTTGTTTCTTATTTGGTAGAAATTTGATGGCTTTAGGACGGTAGCCAGCCGAGTCGGTTCCCTTCCATACCTCAAAAAGTAATCTTCCCATTCTGCAAACCAAGGCTCTCAGTGCACTGGTAATCTGGTATCCTCTCTCCCGATCCAAGATTCCAAATGGAACATCTATCTCATCCATAGCGTCGGAAATTTTATAATGAAATTGCAACTATATATTAAGCCCCTTATTTTTTTAAAAACTTTATAAATTTGTTCCTTTCATTTTCAATTTCATACCAGTACTTCAAGCTGACTGGTACTAATGGGTACTAGTAACAGTATTACTCTATCAATTACAAAGAGTCATTTGACACTAGTACCGTGCATTTCCCGCTAGGTAGAAGCATCGAGCTTTTTTTATAAACCATAAATAAAATAAAAAATTCAGATTTCAGCATGATTGTGCAATTTTGGTCCGGTCTTAATCTACGCGCAAAATCAGATATTAAGACCGGACCAAAACCTAATTACCAAAAAGGATAAATGAGAAGTACAAGTGGTAATTAGGTTTTGGTCCGGTTTTAATCTACGCGCAGTATTATTTTGTCTTACAAAATTTATAATAATAATAATAATAATAATAATAATAATAATAATAATAATAAAACTGTTCTTTGTATTTTTTTTTTTCATTTTGATTGAAAGAAAATGTACAAAAAATGAGTTATATCCAAATTAATTCATCTTAGAGATGCACATTATATTTAGCAAACTTTGTTTAATTTAACTTATGTATACCAATTTATTTTGTCAAAAATATGTTGGGTTTGTTGGACAAAAAGTTTATTTATTTGTAGCACATTTAAATATAATATTTAATTTAATTATTTTCTAGATTGCATATTTTATAATTTAGAAAGTCATTTTTTTATTTTTTTTGTTGATTCTATAATTAATAAAGTTCTAAGTTTATTTTTAAATGGAAACAAAATTAGTTCTTTATTTTTTACATTTTTTAAAAAGTGGTTGAAAATAATTAGAAAAAATAAAAAGTTAGATCTCGTATTCAAATAAAATTAAACTTCCTTGAGAGATGGGTTAGTTTAGATCTAACTAAAAATCGACCTATCCATCTTAGTCCGACTCAATTAAACCACTTTTGACAGAATAATTAAAACCTAAAGTTCTTATTTTATTGTTTAGTCCAGAACTATACTATACGACTATACCGAAATTATAGCATTCTCATTTAAAGCTTTACCGGAGAAGAACATGACGAGACACCAAAACAAATTCTCCTTTTCACCTATCAAAAAAAGAAATTATAATGATTCAAAAAGATGCAAAACTTGGAACTTTGTTAAAACTTTAATCTTTATAAGATTTGACTAGTGAAGTAATTATAATTGAAGTCCTTAGAAAAATACTTCAACACATTTTACAACCAAATTAACTTGGTATATTTTGATATACATAAAATTAAAACATCTCTGTGACTGTAAGTAGATTAAAACTAAAATATCAAATCCTTCATCTTTTAACACCCTTTATCCTTCACTTGCTGACATTTATTAATTTTTATTTCACACTTCACCTGCTTCACTACTACTTACACTATGATCGGAATCAAAACAAATAAGAATTCAATAGAATAGAATAGATACAATTTTGAATTGAAATTTTCTGATCAGCTAAACAATTTTCACAGAGTGAATTCATTCTCAGAGATTTTGTAATTGTGCTCAAGTTTCTTCAAAATTACATATGCTGCCATCAAAATCTTCATTCTAGAGTTTCAATTTGCTCCAAATTAACTGCTGAAAACAACATTTTCTGCAACACAAAGAAAGAAAAACGAAAGAGAAGAAGTGAATTCTTACCTAGTCGGAAGAGACAAGAGGTGATGTAGCGGTCGATTTTGATCGGAGCAAACGGAGAAGAAGGGCGGAGAAGAGGGATCCTTCGGTCTTTTGCTTCTGTCCCGTATGATTCTCGTCAAATTTCTTGGTTTTGGCCAGGACTTTTCGATGCGATTTGAGAGCGGAAAAGTCGAGTGGATTGAAATCGTCTCTCTCACTGTCTCCGCTTCCGATCACGAACGCGACGCGAATTCTGTTTTCATTTCTCGTTTGAGAAGTCGCGTGGTGGTTCCGATTAGAGTGTTAATATCATTACTTTGTAACAATTAATACTTATTGTATTTTAAGTTTACTTGAAACATTTTAAAATAAGTTAACACCGACTTTTAATTTTTACTTTCAATGGCTAAGTCACCATCTGAATCTCAACTAATGAGAATCGTAAAACTCAAAGTTTGAATTCAGATTTGGACTGTCTAATTAGAATTCGGGCCTCCTTTAATATTTGTGCTAAAGCATATCGGATGGCTCAGATCTCAACTCAAAATTTGAGTTAACTCGGGGATATGAATTCACGAGTATGGCTGCTTTGACGAGCCTGTCCCCCCAGGTACCTGAGGTGCAAACTGCAAAAACAGACAGCCCAGATTCATTTCAACCGGTCCAAACTCAATCTGGAACCTATTGAAACTGGAGGTCTGCTTTGAGATTCATACCATGTTAAAAGAACGGTCCGGATTTACCAATTGCACCTCAGGTACCTGGGGTGATACGGATTCTGCTTTGACCCACCTCTTTCACCCAATAAACATGAAACATGACATATCATGCAATACACAAAATTTACAGTACGCAAATAGAGACACAGAACACACTAACAGAATGTTGATAAAATTTGTTATTAAAGAATTCCAGTAGCCCCCAGAAATAGTTAATAAGTGTACAAACTATAAGAAAATACTGGGCAATGAACGTAGAATGAATTCCTTATATCAAAGAGATCATAAAACTACATGTACAGTGAATGCTTGCAGCTCACACTTGTTCATTTAAGATGCTCTGCTTCCTTTCCTGTATATCAAGCACAATAACCCAAACAAATAAATTATTTACATTTCCATTTAAACCCACAATATACAAAATAATTTCAAAAAATAGGGGACACAATGTTAGTGTCAAAATGAAACCCTACCTGAGCCATTTTTCGGTCTTTGTTCAATCTCAGAGCTCGTTCCTTCTCCTCTTCTGACCTATAAATCTTCTGCAATATTGTAAAATTTTGCCAAAAAAAATGTTAGACAATTCGAGAAATAATAATTTGGAAGGCATCTTCACCCAAACTCTAAAACAATAAGAAAAAGAAGACCTTGGCAATGTTAGAAAGGCCTTCTGTTTTATCTACCCCAAAGTTGAAAATCTCATGTAGAAGAGAGTTGTCCTGTGCATAAAAAAATACCTCAGTCAGAAACAAATTTAACATAGCATTTTAAAACCCCTAGCCAGTGAGGGGAGTTATTTAGAATTTACCTGTTTAGTCGTGATAAAAAAGTTGATAAACCATAATATCACCATAGGTCTTATAAACCAAACTTTTTCATGTTTTAACTGTGCCCTATTGTAATTTTGTCATGGTAAGAACAATATAGGAAATAAAAAAAAAAACGAGCCCTTGAGGGTTTGCTGTTCTGTTCTTTCGTTTGTTCTTAAGATGGAATGGAATATTACAAATTTACCAGGCCAATAGTTATCTATCTTATATCAAGTGGACCGTAAATTTCTAGTATTCAAACAGCAGATGAGCCTCTATGTCCCTCTATATTGGCAAAAACAATCAAAATGCATATTTGCATATCATGTGCAGTACGACTTGAAAGTATGATAAAATGCAATATAACGGTGATATATCCCATTATCTATTACCTTAGCCAGAGAAAGGTCAATATAAACAAAATAAATAGATGATACAATTTTCTAAATTATTTATCACTCAGAAGGAATGAGCGATTTCAGTCTACCTGAGCATGCTTGAGGAATCCTTTCCCCAGAAAGCGCCTCAAGAAGTTAAGCTGTAAATTTAACACGCACAAAAGAAAATTAATCCCTACAAAATTGACTTTAACCATTTGAAGAAGATTACTATCACAAGTAAAATCAAACCTGGACTAATTCGGTCCATGATGACACTCTCAGCACCCCCAGTTTACTTGAAACCTTAACAGTCTCCTCTGGGTTCCAGTTATTCTATCACACATATAAATTTCATACGAATATTAAACAAATGATTCGAAAGTACAGTATCAGGGACTTGATTAAAAAAATTACCTTAACATAGTCCCAAATTTTCTGAAAGAGTTCCCGTTGGTCGTTGAGGTTCTTCTTATCAGCCCCCTTACCCCCAGCCTCACTAGAAAGAGCATCAATCTGAGCAGTAACCTTAGCCTTCATACCTTGCATGTATATAAAGAGTTGGTACTTGGGATCTTTTTCAACAGGGGAGTCTTCGGCCAATTGCACATCAAGTAATTTTAGTTCAAAGATTAGAGCTATAGCTTCACCAGCTGCCATGCGCACCGCCCGGTCGTCAGACTCCAAAAGAGTAGAAAGGTGCGATATATGCCTGAGATAAAAATTGGAAGTCAAAAACGATTAAATAAAAAATATATATATGAAAAAGCAGATGGATGATGTGTAAATTTTAGTACTTACTCCTTCCAATTCTCAGGGTTTCTTCTCCAATTGCTAATTGTTGTGAGAAGAAATGACCATGCGGTTACAGCCGCAGCCACCACAGGAGGTCTGTATTTTTTCACAGTTCCAACCTGAAAATGAAAGAAACATAGAATGATCAGAACCTCAAAGAGGAAAATAAACATAAAGAAATGCAATGATGTTTTAGCAATTAAAATTCACACACATTAGATCCCGATTTAGGATGGATCACTTCCCACATGGCTTTCAATGCCACTTCAGTCTCATCCAAATCATTTGCACCCACAAAAGTGACAAGAGCTAAGCAGTCAAGCACCTACAAAAATAAAAAATCAGAAGCTTTAATTTAAAAAACACCTATAGACAGAAAGATCAGGTGCTACCATAACATGCCATACAATTAGGCCTGCTCCGGAAATATCTGTCCAAATCTGCTCCAAATTTTCTCCAGATCCGTATTCAGATAAACAGAGCCAATATTTTGCGGATCCGAATTCAGATATTTATTGAATACCAGAAAAAGATTTGAATTCTGAAACAGATAATTATTTTGATGGGTAAACGGATCGTATATCTGGTTATATCCGAAACCCAAACCCATTATCTGAGCTCTCTTTCTCTCCGCTCTCCACTCTCAGACCATTATCCAGATATATATAAACTCTCTCACTCTGTTTCCCATCATATGTGGGATTAACAGATCAGTATTTGTTTTGTATATTCGGATCCATATCCGTGGGTTATTCTCTGTATACATATCCGTTTAAGGCGGATCTGGTTTTAAATTTTAACATTCGTTTACAATCTGTATCCGTATTCGTATCCGCTCATTGAAAGGCGAATACGAATCTGGTATTAGCATTATCAGCTCCGAATTCACTCCGTTTATAGCCTGACATACAATCCAAGAAAACATGAAAAAATAAAAGTCTAAGCGAACATACAGCTGGCATTTTAGATTGGTCGGACCCAGACAAAATTCTACAGAGTTCTGGAAGTGCATCTTCCATGATTTCATGTGAGTTTGCCCCGACACCAACAGTAAGGGTCAGCAACGCTTCAAACAAAGAAAGAAGAACATTTAGTAAAAGGAACTTAAAAGGAAGAAAACATCTAAATAAAAAAAAAAGCTGTAGTTGTACACATACCAATAGCACGAGAAGCCAGGATGGCCTCTTTAGCTGATCCCTTTTTAATTGAATTTATGAATAAGTGAGAAAGGGTTGTACATCTGTGAAAATAAAATAAAGCAAGAAGTTATTCAACATAACATATAGAAATACACTTTTGAGGTACACTAAACAAAGGAAGAGGGTTACTTGTTTTCAATAAATGGGAGAAGGACAAAACTTTCAAACGCATCAACAAGTCCCACTAGCGCATTTTCTCTTGTCGAACCCCTTTATAAAAAATGAATAAAAAATGAGCACATTGTAAGGGGAGGAAGTCACACCAAAAAAAAAAATTGCAACTAGCCAAAGAAAAATGCTACAGAAGGTACCTCTTTTCATAAAGGGTGTCAATGAGTTTGTCAAGAACAAAATCGTTAGATGTCACCTGTTCAGTCGCGTAAACAGGTGCAACGTCAGAGATGCCAGTGGATGAAGAACTCATGCTCTCTGTATCGCTACTATCAAGCTGGTCACCAGCCCGACTTCCTTTGTTCTTCTTACTGCCTGTCAAAAGAACCCAAAAACAAATCCTAATAAGTTTTTGGTACATTGGTTTTTAAACCAATGATAAGCTGTATAAAAAAGTTATAAACTCAAATGGAATAATTAGTAGGAATATTCCACCAGAGATGCTTCATTTACTTCTACACATTTTTACTTTAAAACATGTATTACCATTAACTCATTATTAACTAAACTCTTGAGATTAAAAGAAATGAAAATCAGGCACTAATATATATTTGTTTTTGGCAACAAGCCCATAGGCAAAAATGAGGCACTAATTTATATGAAGTACAAGAACTTAGTCATGAGTCGGATCATTATGCCCCCAAGTTTGGCCCCAATGTTATGTTAAAGAATCCAACTTCAGGAGCAGATCATCTGGAAATGAAAACTAACAAAAGAAATCCTATACTTTACAAATCAATAACACAGCTAATTCATAAACCAAGAGTTTTGTACCATGTATACTCTACTTGTGACGATTTATAAGAAAACAAAACCAAATTAGAACTGCATTTTCTTCCTAAGTATACTTTTCTGGATTTATGGAATTATCAAAATATCATGGCATGCAAGTTTCAGGAACATATGATTACCATTATTTGGCTATAGAGCTTAAATTCTTCTGATAATTTTTTTTCCCAGAAATTCCAGAATCCTTCAATTAGATAGACACCCAAAATTAAGCTCCAAGCAAGTAAAACTACATATTATAACGCAATTCCTATCTGAATTTGCACATCGAGACGAAGTCAACGGGCACTTACTTTTTCCCATGGCAAGAATCAGCACAAAACGAGAAAAATTCTCGAAAAATCAAGAGCTACGACGATGAACGCGAAGCGAATCAACGACAAACTTCAAACTAAAACTACTACAGGAACCAGCAAAACAGAGCGTGGAATCAAAAATCCTAGAAGAATTCAATACGCCAGTTAATTGCTTCGAGAAGGAAATATCCATATGAAGAAGAAAGGAAATGTGGAGAGCGAGAGGAAAAGAGTTCTTCTTTTTCGGGGTAGCGTCGATTTGGGATGGGGTAGAAATAACGAGAGCGGAGATCTCTTTGAGCGGCGCTCGAAAAACGTAGAAAAAGATGAAAATTCCACTGAAGAAAATTACAGAAAACCCTAGACTTTGCCTAATTAACAAATGCTGCATGGACCAGGACCACAACTCTGTACACTAAATAAGGTTTGGACCCACTGTTCAATATGAACGGCTTTTCCTGTACGAATCTAACTCTGGTTTTCTTATAGAAGGGCTTGCGTGCGAGTGTCCAGGCCGTGTTTGCGCCCCCCCCCCCCCCCCCCCAGGCCCTTTTGTTTTTTTTTTTTTTTTTATTGATGAAATATGTTATTTTACTTAGCCGAGAGGTCGAGATTTGAAGCTGTTGGTGGCTAGAATCGGTCCCCGTAAAATGCACATATTTGGTTACGAAATAGGTAAGAGGGGACTAGTCGTGGATGCAAATATGAAAAGGACATCCAAAATACGAATTCGTATTCTCTGCATTAACTAGATCAGGATCATCTGATTGAGATCCACACTAATATTAAAGGTCTTTGTACAGTATAGGCAGGAGCCGAATTGGCTCTGATCCTAATTAGACAGTCAACATGCGTTAAATTCAACATATTATCTTTTGCGTTAATGTAGAAGATACGGATTCTCAAAATAGATAGTCTAGCCCCATTCGACCTCCACAATCAGGGTACGTTTGGATGAACTCTAGAATAGCTAGAATAGCTACTGCTTAGAATAGTAAATAAGAATAGTTACTGTTTAAGAACAATGCTATTCAGAACAGTGAAAAAGTTGTTTGAATTATATATTTGGAATAGAGTTTGGAGAAAATAGCTATTGTTTAATAATTTAAGTGTAAGATTAAATATAATACAATATAATATTAATTCAAATATTAAATGTAATGTAATATTATTTTAAATATTAAATTAGTATTAAATAAAATATTATATTAAATATAATATAATATTAGTTTAAATATTAAATGTAATATAATATTATTTTAAATATTAGATTAGTATTGAATAAAATATTAGTTTAAATATAATACAATATAATATTAATTTAATTATTAAATGTAATATAATATTATTTTAAATATTAGATTAGTATTAAATATAATATAATATAATATTAGTTTAAATATTAAAATGTAATGTAATATAATATTATTTTAAATATTATATTATTATTAAATAAAATATTAGATTAAATATAATATATTATTAGATTAAATATAATACAATATAATATTAATTTAAATATTAAATATAATATAATATTAGTTTAAACATTATATTAGTATTAATATTGAAAGTAACAAATGTTATTTCATGTTTTTGTAAGAATAGCGAATAGCAATGCTATTTTAAAAACAGTAGCTATTCCGAATAGCTCTATTTCTCGTTTGGATGCACCTTGTTCCGAATAGCATTGCTATTCTAAAAACAGTAGCTATTCTTGTGCATCCAAACATACCCTGATCAGTCTATTCAAGCTTCTATCTTAAAAAGAATAAAAATATATTTTCTTACTCTAGAATGGAGCCAGACTCTTTAACTGTGAGAGTCAAGTATGAATGTGATCAATCACACAAGTTTTTCATACTATGAATGATAATTTATTTTATAATACACATAGCATTTTACTCTAAGATATATATATATATATATATATATATATATATATATATATATATATATATATATATATATATAAATCGTGTATAAGTACAAAAATTTTGAAAAAAAATGAGGATCAAATATCAATCATATAAAATTTTCATGTTGTAAATGGGAATCGATTTTACAGTTTCTGTAGCATTTTACTCTAAACTATATAGAATATTATATACAATTACAAAAAATTTGAAAAAAAAAAAAACAAAATATTTTCTACTACCGCCTGTATAAATTAACTATTGAACATAATAAATATTTTTTATTTTTGTTCTTCTTTTCTCTATTCTTTATTTGCCTCTCCAGCTCCTCCATTTCAATTTTGTAGCACATCTTAAAAGTAAGTATAATTTTTCGTGTTACTACTCTCATTTGGCTCTTCGGTATAACATCCTCCTCTTTAGATTTTCTTTGATTTCGTATGAATTTTCACTTCAAAATTTCAACAGACAACACTATGCAAAACAAGTGTGTAACTAGTCAAAAGCGCTGCAAAAAGTGAGTCATAAAATTCACAGTACATCGGTTCGATAAATGATATAAATATTTTTATACCTTAAAAAACACTGGTCATGATTTGTTTTAATTTCTGTCATGTATTATTTTTTTCTACAGGTGGGGTTTTATTAATAATTAACTAATTTAATAATTTTGACTAAAAAATTCAGAGTAAATTATAAAAAAAAAATATAAAGATTTTTCTGGCATTATAAATTAATTTTGTATCAAGTTTCTTGTAATTAGAGTATTACTTAATATTTCATCAAAAAATTGTTAAATATAAAATGTGGCATATTACAAGTTACCGGATTAACGGCAAACTTGCATTGAATTTTATTACATTTTATATGTACGGCAAACTTGCATTGAATTTATACTATATTTATTATATTTTATAAATATAGTATAAATCATATGTTGAGAATTTCAAAATTAAATAATATTTTAACAATTATGTAGATTCTTAAGTTCGTCTCTTGTCAATTTATCTCATTCTTTTTGTGAGTTATGGACATTGTAAATAGTAAATACCAACTTTAAACTAAATTTGAAAGTAGATTTTGTAGATTTGAATGAAGTTAGGTCATAATATTGAACGCCGAATCACTAATGAATTCAAATTTGCATTTTGCTTCGATGGATTATATCGTTACATCATGCAACTGTGAACTGCCAGTTATAAAATAAATACAAATAGTTATTAAAAAAACTCAATGAGTTTGCAAAATAAACAAACTTTTTTACTAATTGTAATACATTCTACAATCAATACTATAATTGGTACATCAGCGCTTGTAATTGGTTTTTAACTGAGATGCATACTTCTGGGTGCAATATGGGTTAGTCGAATAAAGTCTGACAGTAAGCGGTTTCGAAAACAAGGAAAAGGTCAATAGACATAATGGCGTGCGATGGGGATTGGACAGTAGACGCTACAACCAAATTAACGGTCGCCGTCGGTAGTGCGTGTCCTCTGAGATATCCTAATTTTTGCATGACCGACGTGTTCGGTGCCTATTCGGGGATAGCACGGGGGCCAGTAATTTTTTAATTTGAGATTCGTGTAAAACTATTTAAACGGTTAGGATTTTCTCTAAAGTCACGCAAAGTTTGAGATATCTCAGAGGATGCGAATTCCGCCGGCGGTCGACGAGTTTCTCAAGAGACTTGACCTTCTGTTGCATTAGCTTAGTTCCCACTATATACGGTTCAAGTACAAAGGCACAAAGCTAGATTTAAGACTTTCAGATAACTCACTACACGAATATCCACAGATTTGCGACTGGATTAATAGATTCAAAATCTCCTCGTAGTAGGGAACTAGGGATTAGTAGATTCAAAATTTTCCTTGCACAGAATTGTGCAGCCAAGAAATATGTTTCCTCATTCTCCTTCAATTAAGCATAATAGAAATCAATATTTTTTTTTCCTTAAATAGAAATATCTCCTTATTTGTTTCTATACAAATTCCCAAGACATAATGGAAAAATTATTGATATCACTCTATTGTTATTACCTCCAATTAAGATATCACTCAGGAAATTATCAATATCTACTTGTGATTAATAAAAAAAACCCTTGGCGAGGCTAGGATTATCGAGAAACCCCTTGGATCGGTAATTAAATTCATCTTATTTTTTTATTTCAATTCATCTCATTAAAACCCCTTTAGATAGTATGCTGATCTCACATGTAAAACTTTAATTACTGAGAAACTCCTTCTATTGAATTGGAGCATTAATTTTTCATCTTCATCTAAGAAGATACTGCAATTGCGACTAACATATAAGGTTTGTTCCAATTTCTAATAATGCTAATACATTTTTTGGTCTTTTTTTGTCAATAGTTTTTTTTATGGATTATGTTCACCGTTCAAGTAAGAATTTCAATATAGAGAATATTTTGTTTTTTAATAGTGTAAAACCCTTAAACTCAGTCTCTTCATCTCGTTGTTTCCAAAATCAATTTAAATTCTCATATTATATTTTCCGCTACATGTTTTTATAGCTTGTCAGTTGCTCTATGACAACAGAAGGTGTCTTGATTGTTGATTTTGAATCTCATGTGAAAATGAAGTAAGAACATGTTTTTTTTACCATATTTATTGAATGAAGAAATAAAACAATTATTAGTTCCTATTCAACTTCAAATTTAGTATATATTTTTCACTTGTGTTGTAAATAATTTTGAAAAAAAAATATATGTATGCACTGACATGCACAAAAGGTGGTTGAATTAAAACTGTCATTTGTTATTGTTTCTTTTACTGTTATTTATTATTTGTCTCTTTGTTCTATCTTATAACATTTCTATTACAACGTATGGGTGCAATACTCTAGTATTACATAAAAATCAGTACTCCTCTAAATATCACCTTAAAAAAATTTAGTCTCCAAGCACCTATCTACCCAAATGAAATCTGAACCGTTCGTTCAGTAAATCTGAACCACTCATCAATAGACATATAAATCTCAGCCATTAATAAACTATTTTGATTTTATGTATCTATTTCATGTTGTTAAGAGTGTAAAAGTCTACATTTAGTTAAATTCATACCCGCCACATGAATGGCTACATAAAAGTTATTTCATTTAAGACAAACTTAAAACGTGTTGTGCCTCTCTTCAGCTCTTTTCTCCTTCCCAAGGCAAAGACGCGTTTCTCTCCACCTCTATCAAAGAAGAAAAATCCTAAATCGACGAACTCTCTCGATCTCCTCCCTCGATCTCTCCTCTTCAAAGATTTGGTAAATCTTCTCGTTTCGACCGCGTTTGCTACACTTCACTCCGTCGGCGTCTCTGTCAACGGCCCTGTCAGTGTAAAGGCGTGCCTATGACGATTGGTCGGACAGCAATTCTGATAGAGAGAATGACCGATTACCGTCTCCAGCAAGGTCAATCTTCACCTTTCTTCTCTTTCTGATCACTGTTTCATAACTAGCTAGAAGTTTGTTTTCCCTTTTTTGTTTACCTTCTACTATTGTTCAAGTCTTTCTTCTTTCATGCTTCATGGATAATGCTTATAATTAAGAAGAATTCGAAATGTTTCCCATCTGATTTATTCCAATTTGCCTTTTTCATGCTAAAATTATTGTTAAAACATGACAAATTGAGCATGCTATATTTCAGTTGAGGATACAAGAACCAGAAAAGACCACAGTTCACCAGGCTGTTTTATTTTTCTATAATACAATCTACTTATTTTGCACATATTTTTCTCTTTATAAAAACATGAAGAAGACATAAATTTCTCTTGACATTCTTATGGGGTCCTTCTACAGTTCAAAGGATTAGAATGGGATTTTGTTTTCATAGTAAAGGTATGTTTTCCTTCTTTTATTTTTTACAAAAAAAAGAGATTCATAATCTATTTGGATATTATGTTAACACAGTTTTTGGTTAATTAATTTCAAGCAAATGACTCTGAAATTTCTTTGTTTCATGAATAAAATGGTATATCTAATGAAGGCTGCTTTTCTCTTCGGGTATGCCGGGCTATTTTGTTTGGTGATCTATACAAGTTTCTTAATTGTCCCTGACATGTTAGAAGGAGAGGATGCTCTTTTATGTAGTAATGGCACCTGCTAGGAGAAAGCTTTACATTTTGTACATTACACTTGGTTTGAATTGTCAGGTCAATCATATTTAAGTTCTTAATTATTCTTTCATCAACTTTCTTTCTTCTCCCTTTGTGTCCCCCTCCAGCAGCACGACAACCTCTCCCGACCGTCGCTTTGCCGGCCTCCGACCGGGCTGCCGCCTGACGAACGGAGCAGAGCCTTTGGAGAGTCCAGAGAGTGAGGAAGCCACCTGCGACTCACATGGAAGCACTTCAATAAAGGGGAGTTCTATGGGTGCTACAATGTACTGGAGGAGATGTGGTACGGTGCAGAGGAGCCAATCCGTTCGTTTCTTCATGGATCAGTAAGCCTTATAATTATCATTATTTTTAAAGTTCATTTTTGCAAGTCACGCTAATTTTCTCATGACATTGTTTTCCTCTTACATGTATGTATACATTATGGATATTAATGAAAAATCAATTTGTCCTTTAAACCTTGCAACCATCCACTCTTAGAAGGTGAAATAAGTAATTTGAGGCAAATTTGTCGTAGGAGTATAGTATTTTCCCGTTTATTTTCTCTTTTTATTTCTCCATTTTTTATTTCTTTTACTGTTGTTTATACATTATGGTTTTGTTTTGTTGGTTCTTAGTTTGTAGCTTTTGGATTCCAATTTAGTTGTTTACACTGCGATTTCCCTTTATATACTTTAATTTCTCTGCTGTTTACACTGGTTTTCTTGTTTTTCTTTATATACTGTAATTTCTCGTGGCATTCATTGCACTCTATTTCCGTTTTCTTTTATATACGGGCTTTGTGGTAAGCCTTGGATTCTGGTTTGGTTGTTAAACTCACGATTCCAATTTATATACTGTAAATCTTTTTTTTATTACTCCGTGTTTTATTTATACACTTGCTATTCCAGATAATGTTTCTTATTTGGGTAATGTTTTGTAATTGTTTTAGGGTCTTTTGATTTATGTCATATATCCTTTTAATTTGATTTACGACTTGTTAACTTTTGAAAAATCAAGCAAGCAATTCCTACTCTGAATGGAATTGCAACCGTTAACTATAGTTGGCTTATTTTGCTACCAGCCGCCTTTATGGTGCTATACCAAGTTAGTATTGAGTATCTCTGACCCTCCAAACACTGGTACCAGTTGGTACCAGCTTGTTATGTTTACTACATAGCTCTATATATATTATCTAAGTCGAAATTTCACTATATATTAATTTCTATATATGTTCTCCAAGTCGAAATTTTCCACAAACAAAATAGACCCTCCATTATACATTTATATTTTAGTGCAGAGGTTAATAGGAAATTACGAAAATGATGGGAAAAGTTTAGAAGAGCTTACATATTGATTTCTATATATGTTCTCTAAGTTGAAATTTCTCTATTGGGGTGATTACAAATTTTGGCACTGATAATGGAAAATACAGTAGTCTGATTTTACGTAGTTTACTAAATGAGTAATAAGGGTAATTAATTTATTCTATCACTGATGGTGATATTTTGTACATGTACCATCATTTAATGCTTAATTTGGTCTCTCTTACCTCATTGTAAGAAAGATAGCAAGATTAAATCAAAGGAGAGCAAAGGATCTACTCTTATTTAACTTGTTGAACTCAGATGTTGCTCCAGCTGCTTATTTTTTGAGGTTAAAATTTGTATTTTGTTCACCCCCTTTTGTTTTCTGATTTCTTCTTTTGTTATTTATTTAAAAAAAAAACTGTTCTTTTATTGTCGTTAGCAAAAGGTTTTGTACCCATGGATGGTAAAATCCCCTGGTTGCTCATTTCATTTTGACATTTTTTTATCATTCGATGAAACAAAGAAGATGATTTTATTTTAAACTTTTGTTTTTTTATAGTTCATATAATGGAAGAATTGAACAAGGTACCATTTAAAGGGCTCAAGGCTGATTCTGTCATTCTCTACTAATTTTGAGGGGTCAGCTCAATGGAAGCTTGTCAAGGAGATTGTTGACTCAGGTTTTATATATATATATAGAGAGAGAGTGAGGCTACGGTACTATGCATAGCGCATTTTAGTCCGTACTATGGATCAATATTTCCATTTTCAAAGTTCAAACAGTCGATCTGAACCGTTCAACATGATCTCTATATAAAAATGTTCTTATAGATAAAATTTTATATTTTTTTAGTTTTACTATATTTTTAGATAGGTAGAAATTCACTTGATCTAAAGATTCTAGACCATTCAAAAGTAGTGATTTTGTACCTATATAAAAAATAGTAAAAAAATTTCTAAAAAATGCAAAGCTTACTCTGTAAGCACATTTTTGTATGGAGATAATGTTGAACGGTTCATGCTCTTGCCAGACAAGCAAAGTTACGTGCTGGTATACCTAATTCAGTTTTCTGTACCGCTGTCAACAAAGTTTGTTCATCGGGGATGAAAGGTAGGGGTATTTATGTAATTTTTCTCACTGAACCATGAAAACATCTACAGCACCTTTACTGTACCAAACATGTTTCGTACCATATCAATACCGGTTAACCTCCTTGAATGATTGCTAGATGCGAAAATGTGTGTGTGAATTTTTGGTTTGAGAAATTTTGCAGAATATCAAGCAAAAGTAACCAAGTACCAGTATTATCCCTCTCAACTTTGAATGATTAATTAATGGTACCACTGAACCAGTACCAGTACCAGTACTGGTATTGAAACATGCTAATACTCCCCTACGTTCAAGTACTAAAATCAGTTCCAAAAAGATGATTCATTGACCAGAGCTCGTAAGAGTCTCTGGTAGGGAATCACATGAAGGTTGTTAACAAGTGAGGTAAGATGAAGAGGGAAGGATTTATTGATAAGGGAATTGGAAGATTTTATATATTTTTAACTTATTGCTAGAGAACAAATTTTGTTTTGTTTGCAGCACTTCATGGTAGTAGTTACCTGGGTGCAAGGTAATTGCATTATTTCTTGGAAGTTATATGCCGTGCAAAAAACTTAGATGCAGTATTGTTATTGGATCCATGATGTAGACAGTCAATTGCACGGGGTTTGCTGCTAGGTAATATTATCCAAGGGGGCTTATTTCAGTTGAGTTCAAATCAATATTCTTTCTCTAGAGAAGAACATATTCATCCGATTTTTTGTTGGAGTTATGTCCTAGAAGCCAATCAGTTTTGATGGCTCATTTTGGTTTATGTTATTGATGATTTTATATCATTTGTTCCATGAGATTATTATTGACAGATCATTTGAGTTGAGGACTTGAATTGTGAATCTCTGTGCTTCATTTATTTAAATGACAATAATAACTCTAAAAGTCCGTAATCTTGATAATTAGCAAGGAACATTAATTATTCATATAAGATTAGTATGCAAGTTAAGCGATGATTAAGTTCTACAAGTCATGAGTATATGTTACCAACTTAATTGCATAAGTATATGTTATTTGAACATAGTACTGGACTTGACCCTATGAAATAATTATATGGATTGTGTTATGTGTCATTAATTATTTCATAAGTGTTTAATTCTAAAGTTTGAGATGTTTCACCTTTTCCACATGAGGAGTGTTTGTTATGAATAGTTTATAACGTTGTCCGTAACTGGCTACTATAAAGATTCTATTTTGACATTCATAAATTGTGCGGGGAAAAGATGTTCATCAAGAAATCAGTATGTCCCTCACAATTTATTTGTTGAGCAATGATATCAACTGGGCCCCTTGATGGAGTTGGATTGTTTGCATGCAAATTTATTTATACAATCAACTCTATATCAAGAAACATATAATATGCAAGAATGACACATTCCAATCTTAGATTATATATTGATAACATGAGACATAAGAATTAAACAATAGAAATTATATTTTCTATGTAGGAAGAAATACTATATTTGTATAGTATTTATTTATGTTAATTGGGAGTCACAATGTGTTGCTAGATACCGCTTGTGATTATTAGAATTAAATATACTAATTTAATTCTATGGCCAACATGACATAAATCCTCCAAGGTATTGCTAAACAAGCTCTTAACCATAGTTATATTATTTTAGTTTGTTGAATGAATGAATTATAAATAATTATAATTAATTATTTCAAACAATCTTATGAAACTAAAATAAATATCTAATCAAGAAATAATTTTATTATATGATAAATAAAATTTATTTCAACTCAACATACTTAATATAATTATGGAATTATATTAATTTGATGTACAATTAATTGGTGCAACAATTGGGCCAACGAATTATGCATTAGGAGAAAGAATTATGATGGAACAAAATAAGTTTAAAAGCCCATAAATGGTCAGCCAAAATTGATGAGAAAAGAGGCCCATTTTGATGGTTAAATGTGGATTATTTGTCCTAGACTTTATACATATATAAAGGGGGTCAAATTGGATTAAAAGAGATATCCAAAACCCTAGCCACCATTGCCTCTTTTCTACCATCTAATTTTTGGACGTTTTTTTTTGGTTGCCTCATTTTTCTCTTGCTTATTTAGATAGGCTCATGTGTTGAGAATTCCACAAAATCAATTCAAGAAGAGATTTGAAGAGTGGATTTGTTTGATTAGACTTGAGATCTACAAATACTAGTATATTTGATTAATCTCTTGGTTAATCTTGTGGCATAATTCATTGGAGAGGCACTCGACTTTGGGTGTAGGTGAAGAAGCAAGGAGATAGTCTTTCGCAACCACCACTGCCAAGGATTACCTTCTTGATACGATTCAAGAAGAGGTAAATCAATATTTATAACTCTATTGTTAATAGGTTCAATTTATAGCACAAGATCTTGGTATATTGCAAATGGTAGCTTAACAAATTTATTAAATTCGTGCTCTTGCATATACATGAAATTTTACATTTTTTTTGCTTCAGCCCCTTTTAAAAATTCAATAATAATTGAGGAAAGGAATTTTTTAAACAAAATTTATTTAATAATTTACTTAAAAAAAAATTTGTTTCAACCCCCTATATATTATACATGATAATTTATCCTCTACAGGATTTTTTTATTTTTGATAATTATTTATATGAACATAATTAATTTTAGGACTTGTATGCAATTTAAACAAAAATTATCATTTACACGGGAGATTACTCCGGTTTGAAATTTTTCTCTTTACAATTAGCATATAAATTTGTATCTAAGATTCCTTTTATTAATTTAATAATGATTTTCTAGGTTTAGGTTCAGATTTCATCTGGAGAGATAATTCATCGAAAATTGTTGACAAGGATGAAAGTCTTGTAAAATTAAAATTTTGTTTTTTAGACATTTACCTATAATACTTCTAAAGTAAATTATTTGGTTGAATTATTTTATCAAATATTTTCTATGATTTAGTTTGATCCATCAAAAGCTTAAGAAGCTCGGTCCAACTTAAGTTTGCGCATGCAAGCATTTGTACTCTATGCATTAGAAATGATATCTGTCTAATGTATTAAAATGTTGGTGCATAATATTATATTGGCTTATAGGAAAACCTTATGGTTATAAAATTTCACCTAAATTTTTTATGCACCCCCTATGTAAATTGTGTAGTAGATATTTGTAGTCTTAACAAAAAGTTCCCTTTTTGTGACCCAACAGTTGGTGGCACCAGATAGACTGACATATAGCCACCATTTAAGCATAGAAAGGAAGAAAGTAATTGATTTAGTGTAAACAAAATAGTGTTGCAACATTGCTTCATTAACTAAAGTATATAAGTGTTTACAGTATAAAATTCAGAAATTATCAAGTTTCACACTCCAGCAAGAAAAGTTTATTATCATCTCTTCTTCGCTAATTGAGAGACCTAGATGACCTGCATCTCTATCTTTACAATTTGAACTCCAACTTTTTTATCTGATTTCTATCTTTAAAAAAGAAAACATTTTTGTCTGATTTGTGCAGTTAATGCATCTATCACCAAAGGATATAACTTCCGATGCTTGGTTAATTGATTTTCAATGTTTAGAGAAGCAATTAACTCTATCATGCATACTTTTATGCACCATGACTTTGTGTCACGATTAACCATAAGGAGAGAAGTTATATCACACATAAAGCAAATTTTACAGTCATATAATTAAATTTAATAAAGTAGTAAAGTACTCATTACATTACAGTATAAACATCACATTTAAAAAAAGTAAACATCACACACTAATGTGCAACAGTTGATAATTTAGGGTTTAGTCCTCCAATCACACAGTAATGTGCAACAGTGGGTCATTTAAGGTCAATCACACGCTTGGTGAACATTGGGTTTAGTCCAGCAATCAGAAATGTTCCCACTGCACCTAGATAACTATGCTTTATGTCTCTGGTCTATAGATAAATGACATTGAACCCTTTTTTCCAAGATGAAATTATATTGTACCGGTAATAAGCGGAGAAATGGGTCAGTTGCATTGGCAAAAATAGTCATTATAATTCTCTTCGGTGTTATTGAATTATCTAATATTTATATTTACAGTATAAAGAAATAAGGGAGCGGCTGGAGGACAGTGAGTATAATTTAGGGTTATCAATGCCTATCGAAATGGCAAAGGACAAAACTACTCAGCTCCAATCTGAAGTAACATTGCTTGAGAGGTATCTCTCTCTCTATATATATATTTTTTTGGTTTCAGGTGTTTTGCACTAAATTGACTAATCGTTTCAATTTTAAAATAAAGAAGAAAACCTAAAACAAAATAAAAGAAAGATGTCATTACTACTGTGTATTTACAAAAATTGTACTCTTGATAAATTTCAATACAATGCCCCTCCAATTAATATGTTGATCAATTTTTTTTGAAAAAAAAAAAGATAATAATTTTTTAAGCAAAGACAGTTGAAGAACAAAAATGTACTTCAAATTAATGAACTTTATTCTCTCCAAATAAAAGGGATGGGCAACCTGTGTTGCTTTGTAGCTACTAAAAGTGACCCTAATTTTATTTTTACTCGTAATGGTCATTTGACTAAATACATATAAAAAATTTATTGTCATTGGGGTCAGCAGTCAACATATCATATACCAGTTGACTTGGTATCTTTACACTAAAATTTAGAACATCTCTTCTACTGACAACGGTTAATGCATGTTTGTTGATAATCTTTCTTTATTCTAATAAATGACAAAGGTTTGAATCTCAAATTTGAAAAATGGTAACACTAGCACAATGTCAATGGCATACAAGAACTGACCAGCAGAAATCCTTCTGTTCAGCACACTTAGAAAATTCAAAAAAAAAAAAATGAAATTGTTCCAAGATGTAGATCTTCATATCTGGGAATTTTAGAAACTGAAATCATTCAAAAAAGGAGTTGCAGATTGATCTATACAAAAATAACAAGCATGCATGCTCAATATGACCAAATTGCCAGCAAGGGGTAAAAAGCATTACTGGAAGTAGAAATTCATGTTTCTATTATACGTGCTGGCATGTATGGAAATAAAGGAATGAAAAAAATCTCTTCAAGGGTAATTCCATAACATGTACTGACAGACTGAATATTTGATGATGGCATGGCTGAGATATTGCAATGCAAGTGCATGTTGACTTATAGGCACAAATCTGTTGCCAGAATAGGATTGAAGAGATGGAAACACTGTTGTTTGCTGTCTTTTTTTTTTTTCCAGCTTTTTTCTCTTTTTCCTATTTTCAGTTTTTACCAGTATCTATTGGATGTTGTTTTTAAGGACTCTTTGATTTAGGCTGTTGTTGTATTTATTCTTTGTGGCGGTCTAGATATAACATGGGTAGATAATTTGTAATGACGTTTTTAATTTTCATTTAATACATTCAATTGGCAGATGTTTTTTCTGGAACAACTTCTCTTGCTGCTGCTTAGAATATTTAGTTATCCTGTGGTTGGAGGACAAATATAACAAAATTAGCAGAAATTGTTCTTTTAGTAGCACATTTTTCTGTCGAACTAAAGAAATGTTAGTAAATATTTTATAAGAGAGAGGAGATAGAGGGAAAAGTGAGCTGTTTTGTTGGCATATGTTTTTTCTGTTTCGGTGCTTATTATTTCTATTGATCTTCTTTAGCAGCTTATGGTACCAGCTGGAACGACTTCACATGAAGGTGCTTGTGGGTAGTAAATTCCATACATGTGTTCTACTCAAACAAATACGAAAGTTTCATAGATATACATGCCATATAGAGAACAACAATGCACATTAAGACTAAGAAATACACGCCATATCGGTACCAGTACTGATTCTGGTACAAAGAAATGAGAGGGTGATTTTACATTTTTGTTCTGATATTAGTTTTGTGTTCATATTAGGATATTTCAAAGTAGCTCCTAAAAAAATATTTTTTTTCATTCTATTTCATTCTCCAAAAAAATATTTCATTCATTCTTAGTTCTTAAACATTCATTCTATGTCGCTCCTCAAAAATCATTTCATTCCCCGTTGCAAAGCACGGGCCCTTGACTAGTAGACTAAAATAAATGTTCAAATTACTTGCAACTCGTATTAAGTTGCACGGTGATGAACCCAGAATAAATTGTACTCTTTATATCTGATTCAAAGCGGTAAACTTACTAAGATATCAAACTTGATTACTTTTACCAGGTATTTAAAAAAAAAAGAAAAAAAAAACTCACTGCGATCGTACTTTTTATTGAGTAGTGAGAAGTGTAACATTAAATTTTATTTAAACAGCAGCGAGTCAAAATGCCATATATAGCAGTCGATTACAAAATATTTTATTTGGGCTTTTTTTTTTTTTAATGAAAGAGCTCTCTTCTAGCTGCGAGAACCAAAAGGAAATTAATTAATCTTCTGATTAAAAGTATAAGTGAACAATGAATTAATCAACAGGTGGGTATCAGGATCTAAAGATCAGTCAGAGGTTGGTTAACCATCTATGACTTCAAGATTTTAATTATGTATATTAAAATTTAATTAATTTTTTTTTTTTTGAGTAAAGATTTGAGGTCAAGCCATCAAACTATTTAATATATTTATTATTACAATGAAAGATTTTCTCCATCTGAATTTCAAACTCATGACCTCTCACAATCTCTCACATAAAGATCATGTACCTTAGCCATTAGACCAAATGCTAGTTCTCGTTTAATTGAATTATTCTCCTTATATAATATTAAGTGTTTACTTATAGTTAGTGGTTAAAACTCTATTTGTAGGTGTTGAGATTTGAGTTCAAATTATAAGTATATAACAAAAAAAAAGAAGAACATGCACTGTTTATCCCATTTAATACTTGCACACCAAATCTGCAAGTTTTGATAATTTTGATTCCAGACTTCATTCGTGTTTCTTTTAAAAAATCCACAGATTATATATCATTCAAAATCCATTGATTATACATTCATTGTCTCCCACATTTGCGTCACAAAACGCGTGAGACGCTACCTAATTTCCACTGCAAGGATGTAAGAGATGAATTGCTTTGTTTGATAATTAGCTAACACTTGTCAGTGTTGTCTTGTCTAATTACTTCTTACCAACTATTAATTGCAAGTTTACAAGATTACGCAACGATCCTGATTCCTGATCCCGGTAGATCGAATATTCCCCCGCACATCTCCAGACTCCAAGAACAAGTAATTCTCAGAATATTCTTTGATTCCTGAAAAGGTAAAACTGTAGATCGAATCTTGCCTACTTAGTACCTTTTTATTCCAAAACATCAAACTAAGAAATTAAAATAAAATATTCTCCTTTTCATTATTTTGACAAGAGGTTATTTTTCCTCTTCTTCTTATTTTTTTCTACAATTTAATTATATTCATTGTGAAAAAGTAGCATTCTGAATTTTTTATAATTATTCAATTTTGCAGTACATCGTTATTTAATTTTTTAATTCTACAATTCAAATTGACATAATTTTCATTTCCCGCATACCAATTTCTTTTTTTTATTTTAATGTATTCAGAAATCAAAATAAATATTAATTTATTTGCATAGTTCAAACTCTGTAATATTCGGACAAAAATAATTGGATTTGTTCATTTCAAATTTTCATGAATCAAAATATTGAATGTAATACCATATATAAAGTTAAATTATTTTGTATGAACTTGTACTATTTACTATAATTGAAATTTGTTTACAGATTTAGTTGATTTAGATATACGATAATTCCATAAAATAACACTTGTGATTTGTTTTATAAATATTCAAAATAATATTTATTATATAGTAGAATTGTAAACATGCAAAAGTTAAAGGTGAAACTATGAAATTAAAATATCTAATTACAAAATTACAAAAACTTGGAAATTTTATAAGTTGAATATATCATTATTTACTTATTAAAACTAGCATTCAGTATTAGCTTTAGAAGTAATTAAATAAGTGAAATTATGAACTATGAAAATTGAAGAATTGAAGTTTTTGTATACTTTTTAAAATTATAAACGTTGCAAAATATGAATTATCAAAATTAAGATAATAAAATGGTAGAAAAAAATAAGAGGGAAGGTACCTCCCACATCCTTTCCCTAATAAGACAAATATGGTCACAGGAAAAACAACAAATCAGCATAAATGATGTATAATTGAGAAAAAAATCACTCAGACGCACTGTGCACTGTGCACTGTGCACTGCTTTGTGAAAGAGCAGTAGCAAACTAGCAATTACCAGATATTTCATATGCGCCCCTGCTTTGCTGGCTGCTGTGGAGAACACGCGTTGCTCAACTGGGTCGAGGCAACAGCTACATCACATTTCTACCTCCTTCTACTTTCTAGAGCTTTCTAGTCTAGAGCCGTCGTCTAGTGATGAGACAAGTAATTAAAATTCTACTTATCAGATAAGTAAATCACCAACTTCAAATTTTTTTTTTTTTTTTTTTTTATCAGGACCGCTAAAATAGGAACAAAATAAAAATAAAAAATTCCATACTCGGTATAGAAATCGGTTGTGTATCAATCTATTCAATTTGAATATCATTTGACATTTTGTTGAAAATCATTAAATATAGATTATTATAATTTTTAATTTGGTCGATAAGCAAAAAGATTTACGAATCGAATAGCCACAGTTCGTGAAATATTAACGCAAACAAAAGCAAGGTACAGCTTTGTAATATTTTTCGTTACTTTTATTGATTGAGGAATTCAATATTTGGTTTCTACTTGCTCTTCGCTCATTTTTTTTTTTTTTGGTCGGAAGTCTCTACGTAATTTTTTTAGATTTAATTTAATCTTTCCCTCTAAAAATCTAAAAAGTAAGAATAAAATAATCAATTAAGAGTCCAGGAATACATCGAGTTCTCTTTCTTTCTCAATTCAAGATTTATTGCAACGCCGCCTTTAAAAGTTTTTTTGTTTTGTTTTGTTTTATTACCAATTGCATACCAGCAGGAAATCTTTGAAGAAACTTGCATTTCTAAGCATCAAGCACTATAGATTGAATAGCCACAGTTCCTGATATATTTCAGATCAACACAAACTAGAAAGGTACAATGTTCTGAATTTTTTTTTTTTTCAGACCAACACAAACTAGAAAGGAAGATTAACGTATTTAATCGCTTTTATTTGAATGATTAATAGGAAAAATAAATTTAAGTTTATTTTTGTCTTTTTTATTAATTAAAATTATAGAAGGTTAATCTAATATTTTTAGTATATTTGAATGTTATACTCTCTAATTACTTGCTACGGGTTATTTTCTTTTTAATTCGTTTAGTTGATGTATAAAAATAAATAAAAAGTATTTAAAAAATAATTATTTGGTCAATGAATTACTCGGCAACTGCAGTAGGTATGTGACAAAGAAAATTGGATGAGAATTATAAATGTAATATATAGGGTTAAACATTTGTGTCACTTTTTCTAAAAATATTTGCCAACTTCTTTCCCATTACATTCTAAATCAGAAGAAAATTGAAATCATGCAAAATTAAATAATCTGCCTCTGTAACCCTCACCTCTGTCGTAATTTTATCAACCAAAAACAATTTGATATCTATTTTTCTTTCCATTCCATTAATCTCTATTCAATCGAGGTGTAAAGGCCTCTCGAGTTTAACTGATATTTGTAAATCACACTATTTGGGTTAATTGAGTAATTGGGTTAAGTTGATAATTACTGTTGTTTTTGTATGACAAGAAAGGTAAAAAATAAAAGTATAGAAAAAACAGAAGAACAGCAATCGGAGAAAACAGAGATAGAAGATGAGATGGAAAAGACGGAGGAGAAGAAAAAATGGAAAAATGATGTTTTTTTTGCCCTATTACAGGCCCAAAATTAAATAAAAAGTAAATAAAAGAACCAGGCCCAGTGGCCCATTATCCGATATTCTTCCCTGATTTAGTTTAAAGCCTCCATTATTGCTTCCCTTCGGCTTCTATTATTATATCGCGACTCACCGTAAAGCGTAAACCGATTTCATGGGCAAATTAGTAGGATTATGCCGCGCGCAACTTCCATCTTCTATTGTTAGCGGGTTTCGGGTTGCTAATCGAGGAAGAAGCCCCAGCATCCATTGTGATTGCGCCGGTACACGGGGTACGCATGGACCAGACTGGATATCTCAACCGTCAGCTTCTCCGTACCAAGTCCTCTGCTTGGACCCGGTCCACTGCTCCCTCGCTGACATCAGAGCTGCTTTTCGTGCCAGGGTAATAACTAATAACACTACCTGGGCGATTGTTACTATCCACTTACAAAATTTTGCATATGTTTTATTTAAGTTCCTCCTTTCTACTGGACCAATATTTCTGTAGTATTAGCATGTTAACTGAGAAATTGATTAGACTATATAGTGGATTTTTTAATGAACAGTAGAATTTGACATAAACTCAGTTTTAGTACAATCTGAAGTTCACTGTGTAGATTTTCATTTTCCTTTTGTCTTGCCTTTTTTGGATAAATAACCGGTTAAGTTTAATGCTTTACTCGTAACATTTCATTAATGGAATGAGTGCAGATAGTAAGATCTCTGTGTAAGGTTTGATAACTCTCAAATAATTTAATGGTGGAAAAATCTTCTAGACCACTTTTGAATAAGTAATCAATGTAATTTGCTTACAGGTTAAGGAGTTTCATCCGGACGTGTACAAAGACAGCAAAACGGCAGACGTTTTGATAAGACGTGTAATCAAGGCTTACGAGGTAAAGAACCATGTTTAGTAATTGATACAGGCTAAAATCATTTATCTATGCTTTTCAGCAATGAAAACTGAATTGAAGCTTGATATTATTGGTACAGGTTCTTTCAGCTAGCAAAGAAGGGGTAAATGATAATGGGTATGCCATCTGCCACAGGCTCAGAATAAGTACCTATTTAGTTATGGATGAATTTGTACACCCATGACAGCTTTTGGTTTTTATCAGTACATGTCGTGACCCGTTTGAGGAGCCAGAGTGTGAGGCTCGCGACATCTTTGTTAATGAAACCTTATGCATTGGCAAAGGTACTTTTATGCAATTTGGTTTCCTTTTTCATTTTCATAATTAATATGTAAATAATCTTTCCTTGAACAACATCAAAATTTAATTTATACTCACTGAATAATAATTTATGAACACCGTCTTAGTTGGTTAGCTTATTAATGCTTGATTACTCCAAGTAAGGTTATTCCATAACAATTTCTCGGGGTATTGTGACTGTTCATTAACAAATTTAATAATCTCGAAAGATGATATGCCTACTCTTGTTTCTTAACTTGTTAAACTTAAAATTTTAGTTATTAACGGAGTTTTGTACTCCTTTACCTTTTTTGGCTGGAACAGGATGCCCATATTCTTGTGTGAAAAGAGCACCTCATGCTTTCTCATTTAATAACGAGACTGGAACAGCTCGTGCTACATCACAAGGTTCAGAGCTCCTTCATTCGGCTTGCAATATAGTGAATACTATGTGTTTTGCACTGATATTGAGCTTTTTCTTGTTACCTTTTTACACACTTTTATATAAAAACATTGTGCTAGTACAGTTTTGGTAGTTTCTTTTTGTTAAGAACTAGAAAGTTTAGATCATGATTCTCTAACCTGGACCCGACCCGACCCGCTAACTTGGTAATTCCTATCATTTTTTAATCTTTACTCGGTCTCGATTGATCCAGTCCATACTGTGTGCGTGTGAGTGAGTGAGAGAGAGAGAGAGAGAGAGAGAGAGGCAGCCGCTGCCCAGGTTTTAAAAAAAGAGAGAGAGGGAGAGAGTTATATTTTGCTTTATTTAGCTGCACATAAGGAATCCTCTTGGTCCAATATACTGGCTTGGGTGGGACCGGACAAATTAATGGACCAGCTTGTAAAATAGTTGAGATTTGTTCTCTTAGGTCACGTGTTTTGCTTTGGCATTGAGATTTGTTCTCTTTTATTTCATAAACTTTGTACCAAGCAATGGGCTTCATGATTGCTGTTAACCAGTATTTAATGGTTAGCAGGTTAGGGTCCAAACTTGCACTCATTTGTTTATGTGTGAGTGTGTGCAAAAATCAATCTCAGAGGATTTTTTGCAGGGCATGGTGACGATTACCAGGTTCAGCTTTCTGTGGGACAGTGTCCGAGGAGTTGCATATACTATGTCACTCCTTCTCAGCGTGTTATTTTGGAGGATCTTCTTGAGAGGTAAAGTAGAACTTTGTAATGACAAATGGTCAAATGGGGGTTCTGTTGAATTTTTTGTTTGGGTCGCTTTGACAGATCATTTTGAGATTTGTTCAGTCGGGTTCACATAGCTTTCTTAGATATTTGGCTTTCAGTTTCCATTTTTTTTTTAATAACAAATGGATTGGTTCAGGTTCTAAACCAAATATGGCCATAACAATGGGTCATACAAAATTTGGTTTGGGACAGACTTGAAATGCTTTTCCTCAATTGTTTTGGTATGAAACAATTTTGTGATGTTGTTTCCCAAGTGTGTCTGTATCAATGCTGCTACAAAAACAGCTGTCAATATGGCTGTGCCAGCTGATTCGCACTGGTATTTCTTCGACAATTACGACGTTAATTGTTTTCTTTTATTTCGGTTTACTCTTGTAATGTTTCCTTCTTCCTTCTTGGATTTGTAGGGTTTTACTCATGCCTTATGATCTAGGAGAGGCAGCTTTGCTGGACTCGTTAATTTCCACTGCATATAATGAGAATAAGAGATACCGTGGCCCAATGAGTACATTTTGATTGATAATCATTAATGGAAGTATATTTAAAACAGCGAAAAACCTAAGGCTGGTTTTAATTTAAAATCGGGAAGATCAGTTAAATTCCTGTATATTGTGCCTGTTATCTGAGGGACCAGTCTACTTTGGAAATGGATGCACATATGTATCATTATCATTTATGTAAATATTTATTGATTAATTGTGACGTTAAAATCAAGAAAAATATACCCAAAGGCAAGAATGTTATGTTTACATTTCACTATTTTGTAGATAATCATGTTTTGGTAAGTAAATGCTACATATATGTTTTCGACATTTTTGAACTTCGAAAATTGAAAAATGAATTGGTTGTATTTCGGCTAAAATACAACTGAAAGTATATTAGTCTCTCTCTCTCTCTCTCTATATATATAGAGTAGATCTAGGGTGCTCCTAGGAGTACTAAGCTCTTTTGTACTCTTAACTCTAAAATCTATCGGATTAAGTTCGAACGACAAATCCAAACCGTTGAAATCTTTCTACTTTGCAAGTGATGCGTCTCCATGTGAAAATTTTAAAGTTTTGGATTAATTTAGTATAAAGTCAAGTGGTCAAAAGGCTTCCAAAAAATGAATGCATTAAAATTAATTTAGAAATCTTCTAATTTTGACCACTTGACTTTATACTAAATTGTTTCGAAACTTTAAATTTTGAGGAGTGCTATATTGAGGGCAACAATTCAAGTTTTGAGAGCTGAGAGAATAATTTGTTTATAAATGTCCAATTTACCCTTAGCTTTTAATGGATGACTTGATTAATGGATCCACTTTCTCTCTCATCCGATTAGTAATAGAACTAATAAAAGAAGTTCCTTCCATGATGCTTTTTTCCTTCCTCTCTCTCACACCTAATTAATAATATCCAATTTTCTTTTAATTTAATAATTAAATTAAAAATAATGTTGAATGTTAATTTACTAAATATTTCTAAAAATGATATAATCTTTTATTATTTTGGTACGTTATAAGTTAAATTTTAGTTGTTGTTCTAATTTCATAAGTTAAAAAAAAATATTGAAGGTATACTAAATATATCTCAATATGGTATATTTTTTAATTCATTTCTTATACTGTTGTAAGTAAGTTTTGGCTGTCGTTCTAACTTTAATTTTTTCAAAAAGAAATAATTATTAAATGTTTACTAAAAATTTATTCAATCCGATATACTCCTATATTGTTTTGCTATATTGTAAGACAAGTTTTTTATAATTATTTTAATTTTATAAATTTTGAACCAAAAAATATTTAATGTTTACGATAATACAGACAAAACTTGGGCCTCTTTGCATAAATTCACGTTTGTGGAGCAATCTCTTCATAATTAATTGATTTAGTAATGACATTATGCCAACATGCTTTATTACACTGGTGCTATTGGATTCTTTGAGTTAGTACGAAGGAAAGAAAATTGGGTATTATTAATCAGGCGTGAGAGAGAGGAAGGAAAGAAACATCGTTGAATCAACTTTCTTTATTAGTTCTATTACTAATCGGGTGAGAGAGAAAGTGGATCCATTAATCAAGCCATCCATTAAAAACTAAGGGTAAATTGGACATTTAGAAACAAATTATTATCTCAGCTCTCAAAACTTGAATTGTTGCTCTCAGTATAGCACTCCCCTTAAATTTTTTACATGTAGATGCATCACTCGTAAAGTAGAAGGATTTCAACGGTTTGAATTCGTCGTTCGAAGTTAATCCAATAAATTTTAGAGTTAAGAGTACAAAGAAGCTTGTACTCCTAAGAGCACCATAGTTCTACTATATATATATATATATATAGAGTCCGGCTATGCTCAAAACGTTTGTTCCTGGGCTCAGGAACAAACGGTTATGTTCTCCAATTTTCAAAGTCCAAACAGTCGATCCAAACAGACAGATGTTTAATCTATATTAAAATGTGCTTGGAGACCAAATTTTACATTTTTTGAAATTTTTTTATTATTTATTAAGATGGTTTGAAAATCGCTGTTTTTCAATGGTGCAGAATTTTAATAAAAGCAGCAATTTTCAAACTATCTTAATAAATAGTAAAAAAATTCCAAAAAATGTAAAATTTGGTCTCCAAGCACATTTTAATATAGATTAAACATCTGTCGGTTTGGATCGACCGTTTGGACTTTGAAAATTGGAGAACCGAACCGTTTGTTCCTGAGCCCAGGAACAAACGTTTTGAGCATAGCCGGACTCTATATATATATATATATATAGGTTGGCTAATATCAAAACATTTGTTCTTAGGCCGTGGAACAAACGTTTCGGTTTTTATATTTTAAAGTCCAAACAGTCGATCCAAACTGTTCAACATTCAATCACATTAAAATGTGTTTGGAAACCAAATTTTACATTTTTTGAATTTTTCTATTATTTATTAAGCTAGTTTGAAAATCGTTGTTTTCAATGATTCAGAAATTTTTCACTATTTATTAAAATCAGCGATTATATATATATATATATATTATATTTCATGTACTTATTGTTGTATGCTGCATGCTGGTATAGTGGTATGGTATGTTCAACGCACAAGGATTTAAATAATGAACCGGTTCATAAAAGAAAGTAAAACAAAACACTGTACTCGTAGCATTCTCTTCCGAAATCCAGTGCGAAAATAAAAGCAGGCTTAGTGAGCTTAGAATTTATAAGAAAATGGCATTTGTGACTGATCAAGGCCCAAATATTATATTTGCAGGAGAAGTAAGAAAATAAGCCTGCCTACTTCCTGCGCAATAATTGTCTCAAAATAAACAAAGAAACTAAATAAATAACGTTTACCATTTTTATTATCTTATTTTCATTTTCAAAAGAAGGTCATACTCACCAATGAGACTACGGTGGAAGCTTCTTAGTGTCAGAAGGTACCACTTTTATTTTATCAAAACCTTATCGTGTCAACTCACTACTCAGCGGAGGAGACAGAAATTAATTATTTATAGTTTGATACTGTCATGCAAAGTAGCATGTCACTATAATTGACAATATAAACTAACTTTGTTCCTCATAAAATAAGTCACCTATTGTTTTCACAGAAATAAAAGGAATACCGACACACCTACTGGTCGGGTGTGATTTTATCTTTCTCTGTGATATTGTGCTATCATGCCATGAAGTAAAACACAATCAAGGAGATAAACCCTCCCCACTATACTATTCTGTTCTTGAAAGGGTTTTAGCATTGGTACGGAGCTGGTACGCTCCAGGATAGTTCGGCTCAAGGAAAGCACTCTCCTCAAGTATTTTTCTCCTTGCGATAAGTACAGAATTAATTGGATTGTATCTGATAGATTTGAACCTTCCATTTCAAATCATACAATCAAGATAGTGTCGGACATGTTATTACTAGAATCAGACAGGACCGGCAAAAGTGACTGTGAGACGGTCAAGCTTGATATAAACCATCTGATATGAGATGCAAAACCCAAATTTGACAGGAACCATCTAATGAATTCTGTGCAATTATCCCCACTGGTAACTTGTACTCTGATACTTCATATATGTACACTGTACTAGTACTGGTTTTGGCAAGGATTCTGGTTTATACTCTGATTCTTCATACATGTGTTCTAATGTAATACAGGTTAATTTGACAAGAATTGCTGTCTGATATGACGCCTCAACAACGATTTTAGTTTAATCACATAAATAAATAGACCAAGAAGAAAATATTTTATAAGTATCGGATTTTCTGATAGCTTTATCACATTAAAAGAGAAACAAACTGTTACCAAGATTGGGGACAGGATATCTTTGCGAGCTTTCAAAGGTAGAGTATTTTTAAAAAAAATTCTAACTTTGAGAGCTTAGTTTTGCTGGCTTTTTTTGTACTTTAGCCCTTGTAATAAAGACTAAAACTGCTTATCTTCTATTTGAAGTATGTCAAAGAAAGATAAACGGTATATAATTGACCAAATAATCAAGAATCCATGAATTTGGACAGAATCAATTGACTTTTGATGTTGAAATTGCACCAAATTTCTGATAAAAAGAACAATTGAAAAATATATGATTGCATCAATGTCGCCGCAGTATTTTTCACTTTTCACAGCAATGACTATAACATCAATTTTAAGATGACTCATAAATTTATTATTGCAAAATTATATCATTATAGAAATTCAAGTAGAACAGGATAAATACTTAAACCCCCCAAAAAAAAAGGAGAATAGAAAGCGAAGCATTTAATTGGGCCGGGCTAGACTCCAAATTGGAACTCTCCGAAGGTCAGATAAATTACCGACAGGAGGGAAAACTATACTAAATATCCTTTTTGAGAAAATATCCATAATTCTCTACTTTTGTCTTCTGTATACATCCCTCAACCATTTTTTACCCAACTTCAATTTTTTTATTTTGCTAAATTTTTTATCCTCTTGCTTTTAGCAAATGCAATTATTTCTCCTTCTGTCTTATCCATTTTAATACATATTTCTTCAATTTCTTTCCGTTTCTTTTAATTTTCAAGAGAATTTTTGTAGACGCACAAGTAATGTGCAAGAGATTAACTTACTATATGGATTTATGCACAAATATATTCAATTTAGTATAAGCACATGTTTAAATTAATAGTGCCAACACTTTCTTCAAAGTGTAAAATCATTACCGCACTCTAAAGCTATGCAGAGCCAAGGGGCTCCACAGACTCTAAGGCTGTGTGGAATCCCTGGACTCTATCTTTGCACAGCTTTAGGGTGCATAGATGGCTTTTCTTTTAAAAAAATAATAATAAATTACAAGGCATGATATAGAATGACAAAAATACAATTAGAAAAAATCTTCAAATATTAGTACTTAATTTTAGAACGTTGGTTATTGTCAAAATAAATTTCCTGATTTATATCAGATACAATCTGTTTGAAATAAAATAAAATCCGAAGATGAGAAACTTATACTGAAATTTGGAGGCACACTAAATGACTTTTTTTTGGCAATTTTGATTTTTTCAGCTTCCTAGGTCTATGTCCTGGACACTACGCCCTCTGTCCCATTATGACCTTTCTAAATTGGGTCATATGCTCAAATCAGAGCTTCTTACTTGTAATTATGACCGTTTAAAAGTTAGAAACAATATGCAGGCGTATTATTATAAAACATGATGCGCGCGTCGATATTTTTTATATATCCTGGTTAATTCCAGCAATGGTACATCGATGTTTCATTATAATATATGAATGTGACATTTTATACCATGTACCGACTCTGTCTTAGAATTAAGTATTTTCTAAGAAAAAGAATCATCTACGCATCCTAAAGCTACGCAAAATCAAGGAACTCCATCCAGTCTTAGGCTGCATGGAGAGAATGCTCTGCGTAACTTAATTTAGGTGTGTGGAACCCCTTAATTTGTTCTGCATATCTTCAAGATGAGCGGATGCCGGATGGTAAGTTTGTATTTTTATTTTTTTTCAAAATCAGTGGTCAGGTTGAAATTTTGATTTATTAAGATGGTAAGAGCATCTATATCCCTGCAACTCAAATGAGTTTCTAAATATTTGTTAACTACTTTTTAGAAATTATGGTCTTTAAAGTTTCTAACTCTCACATCTCTGAAATTAACTTTGGAGTTTCAATTAAGCCATGTCAGCAGTAAATTAAAAAGGAGAATTAATCTGAGCCAATCAGATGATCTACATGGAGTTTAGAAACAGTTTCATAATTAGAAACTCTACTGCATAGTTTCTAAATAAGAAACTCTCCCACATCCCTGAAATTGAATTAGAAACTGCCACGTCAGATTTGAAACTCTAATAGTTTCAGGGATGTGGATGCTCTAAGTAGACATGAGAAACGGCCCTTTTTTTTTTTTTTTTTTTTTTTTTTCTTTTTTTGGGAAGAAAATCACAATTTAATACTTCAAATTAATAATAACATGTTAAAGGACAAATTTAAAGGAATGGGTGGAAGGAGAACTGTTAGACGCTTTCATTTTCCCCGAGAATTATACTTTTGTTTTCAACCAGGATTGTGCCAAATTGGCAACCAAATTTGGGTCCCTCGTAAGGTCGTGTGCTCTATTCTTACATTTCACATTTCACCCTAAAAAAATAGATTATTAATTGACAAGTCCCTTTCAAACATGAGGTCGCTTGCGTTCATATCAAAGTCCTTAATACTCGGTTGTGCTTTCATTTTCTGTAAAGAGAATCTGCTGAAATAAAATTTAAAAGTTTAAAATTTGGATATGTACTTCTGAGCATAAGCAAACTTAAGCAAGAATCAGGCAGGAAACAAAGATTCACCGACAGACCTACCTATCATTTTATAAATTAATTAACACACAAACGAAGGTTCATTGCTCTTCAGGTATATAAATAAAACTAGCATGTGATCAGAAATATTAATATCTGGTATTATGCTATGTCATTCATATTATTCTACTTCCAAGTTACAACCTCATGATTGTTTTGCTTTGAACATAAATAAAAAAAAAAAAACGTAATCGTGATAAGTACACCTAAACTTATAAATCAGCACTTGGAATGAGTCTAATAAATAATAAGCTAATGTTTATCTTTAATATAGAACAGTATTAATATTATTGTATAGATTTGCCTGATATTATTTGATCATGTGTGGGGTAAGAGGTGCATGGATGAGCACCAAGATATTAGGCACAAGGGACCTAACATGATGAGCATTGCATGCATCTGTATTGATTATGGGATGGGATGGGATGGGATGGGATGGTTCATGCACCGGCACGTGCTATTAAATCATGTCCATAATTTGGACTCATGTTCTCTTCTCTCTCCATTACTACACACATGGACCAAAAAAGTTAGAGAATTGGGACCGTCCGATGGGCATCAGATAAATTTTAGTTTCATGTCAGATCAGAACCGTTCGATCTGTAAATTGGATAACTCTGATCGGATATCAGATTTAATTTGCTCTGATGCAGATCGATCTGTCCCCCACCTCACCCCCAAAGTTAGAGCTGCAAATCATTTTTTTTAGCACGAGAGGATCGAGGATTAAAGTTTCAAAATTATTCTAAATTTAGTTACTAAATTTTAAATATGCAACCTCTCTCGTTATTTTTAGTAAATTGTAGTGCTCAGTGTTAATGATTATATTGATTACATTAAATTAGTTTAAAGATTTACATAGACACTTTTGCAGTTGTTTTTCTTTGCACGGTCTTAATATGCAAATGTGTATGAATTTAATGATTATAGTACACTGTAAAGACTACGGCAATATATCAACATTTCATTTTTCGACCTAGATTTATATCATTCACAATATGCAAATGTTTTTGATGTTTCTGTTTAAAGGTTTGTAGATTTTATAAATAATACAAGGTAAATGTTGTACATTTTGTGTTCATTTGATAAATTTAAAATTAATTAAAAAATATGGTGAAAAATAATTCAAAAATAATGCATATATTATTCAGTACCTTTTCTTTGCACACCGGACATCATACGACATCCAATTGTACAAATTATTACATGCCACAGATAATCCAGAGCCCGAAACGCGGTAAAATTCAACAAGGTCACCGCTTTTTTTTTTTTTTTTTATCTTCAGGCTAAATGAGACCTGTTCTATGCAGCCTTTTACCAAACACACTACAAGATATTTGTTGTTTATAGGGTGTCTGTGACAAGATATTTGCGAGTAGAATCAGGGTGTTCATGAGTCTCTTGGTAAACTTAATTCTAAAACATATCGGATTGGTTTCAAATAATGAATACAAACTATTAAAATCCTTCTACTTTATGAGTGATGTGTTTAAATGCAAAAAAAAAATTAAATTAATTTTGTATAGAATCAAGTGGTCAAAAAGCGTTCAAAAAATAAATACATTAAAGTTAATTTATAAACCTTCTAATTTTGACCACTTGACTTTGTACTAAATTAATTCAAAATTTTAAAATTTTTACATGTGGATGCGTCACTCGTAAGGTAGAAGGATTTCAACGGTTTAAATTCGTCGTTTAAAATCATTCCAATAGATTTTAGAATTGAGTTCACAAAGTAACTTTGTGAACTTAACAACACCCTAGTTCTACTCTTTGTTTATATATTAATTTTCAACAATAAAAAATATATGCATTGAATTTTCCTTTTTATTTAAAAAAAAAACACGTGTCACACTTCCTATTTTAATTTTTAAGATGTAACATAATTTTTTATTTATTTTTAAAATCGCTTTCCAACTATCAATAGTTGCTCTCGTTTATCTTCCATAGTAATAAACTAATAATTATTGACTTAACCTAAAAACAATTAAATGTTTGATAACTATTTTTAATTTCTTTTTAATTTTACTGATATAGATGCCCTAACTTGTTAAATGTTTAAGTTGTAATTGTTAAAAGAAAGTCACAAAAGTTGAATAACGGGTAATCATAATTTATAGTTTGCGATTGCTGATCTCTGATTTATACTTGGACATTTCAGTTTTAATAATCACATATCAGTACACCTTCTGTCACCACTAGTTCTTTTTTTGATAGTCTTGCTGTCCCTGCTTAGCTTGTTGTTTATTCTAATTGCTTACGATCTATCTTAGTTTTTGTGGTTTGCCATCTTTTGTATTAGCTCTGCGTCTTATCTCCATTCTTATATAATGCACGTAATTGTCCTGATCTGCTAACGGCTGAGATTGAAGGATAAATCTTTGGATTTAATATCAGCCCTTCAATCACATAATCTGCCATCTTTTGATTAAATGCATCTATTTTATGTGTAGAAATTTAACTTTAGTTAAAAACATATTCGCCACACATACTGCTATATAATTTATCACAATTAAAATTGAATGAATTCTAGCGATTTGTTTTCTTATTTCTCCTTAAAGCTATCTCTGATGGGAAGTGCTATAAATATTTTCTTATTTTGTTTCTAATTAATTTTTGCTATCAATTATGGAAGAAAAATTCATGCCTAATTTTTTTTTATTTAAATAATTTCTGCATAACAAGTTGTTTATTCTACATAGATTGGAATAATAAAGTATATAATTTTGCAACTCCAAGTTGATTAAAATTTAGAACAGTTAGAAATATTTTTTTAAATAATTAATTGATGGGGGTAATTCATTGAGATTGGTCAAAAAATATTGGTAGAACAAATTCATCTTTATTTGATCCAACAAAAATTATTTGGATTAAAAAAGAGAGTAAAAGTTTGATAATTCCAATATGTGTAATTAAAATTATAAAAACAAATATAACATGTTAAATTTTGGATCCTTTTCAATTGAGGAGTCATTGACTAATATTTAAAATTTAATAAATATTTCGTAATTTTCTAAGTATTTCATTTGTGAATTAAAATAGATAGTTTTATTTTGAGAAAATTACTTATTGTATTTTGTGCTAAAATATTAATCTTTAATAAGATTAAGTAACTTGATTTATCTTGTAATCATTATCATATGGATAAAAGTAAAAAATAATTGCATTTCTTATTTATAATTTTCATATATATACAAGATCTGTCATTTGTACTGTTAGGCATTTGATTTTTTTTTTGTAAATAACATGGCAAGAGACTCTCTCTGGTGCTTATTTGATGAATATATGTGACGACATATAGTCAGATTTGGACTTGTCTCGATTTTCAGGTTGCGGTTCAAATGAATTACAATTTCATTGAGAATAATGGATGGAGAAATGATTTCAAATCAAATGTTTCCTTTATTATAGTAATTTAATTTTAAATAAATATTGGAAGAAAAATTTATTGATGGCAAAGTTGGTAGAAAAGAGAAAAGAAATTCTTAGCTCTCAATAATATAATTATTGCTTTCAATATAGCGTTTTCCATCTCTGATTCCTGTAATTAATTAATTTATTTTTATTTCTTCGTTTTCTCTTTTTCATTTTTCATCTTTCTCTATATTTTCGACAGTGAAAATAAAAATTATTCAATTTTTCTGAATCTGTAGAGAAAATAATTTTTTTTTTCTGATATGCTATATTCATTGTGTCAATGGAAAAAATAATTTTTATTAGGGCTACTGTATATTTGTGAATTGATGAAATAAGGTACGAACCATATTAATTTAACAATTCTAATTTTATTATTTTATTATATATTTTTAATTTGAGGAGTTATAATCTAATTTTCATATTTTGTTTGTTTATTTCCATAAATGTCGGACTACATCAAAAGGATTTCACAAGCAATGATACTTTAAGAAAAAAATTCATGTTATATTTGATATGTTGTTTTCATTTGTTGTTGTTTCTTTTATTGTTATTTATTATTTGAATTTCCATTTTTTTTCATTTGCTTTAATATTCATTTAAATATATTTTTTCTTAATTTTGTGTGAATGTCAAACAAAAAGATCTCTTCATATTCTATTCAATCTTATAATATGTCTCCGTTGTAACGCACGAGCATGATACTAGTGTTTTATTATGTTTTTAGCTTTCTTTTGTAATCTCTATGAACTTTGTATCTAATGCTATGTTTCTAATGAAATAAATGGTTATCCACTTTTTTTTAAAAAAATTTTATAATAATTAAGTTTAATTAACACTGATTCATTTTGAAAAAAAAAACTAAAAGTCTTGTTAAGTTGTTATTCTTATAAAAATTATGTTATGATTAGCAATTGATAGTTTTGACCAGTATCATCAGTAGGTGCCACGTCATGACGTCAATGACACTTTTTCAAAAGATTGCCACATCATCATCATCATCATTATCATTATTATTAAGAAGCAAATGCAATTGCAATTGCAAGTGACACATCATTGCATGCCACCAATTGAAAAAGCGCCACATCAGTATAATTAAGTTTAAATAAAATAAATAGTTTATTGAATGAGGTTCAATAATTCAAAGAACCGATTGAAAAATAAATTCAAAGATTTAATTATTGTACTATATATATGTAACAATTGAAGGATCAAGAATGTTTAAAAAAATAGATATTCAGAATAATCATTAGTTATACAAAAAAATATAATCACATCAGTATCATTAGTTACCCAATTTCTATATATAGTTGACAGGTGTAGCTCGATCTGTATCTCCATTCTCCACTGGTTTAGTCTACTTATTCGCCTCATTTATTCACGTGCAATTTACAATCCTATCAGTATACTGTGATACTACTGTCCCACCACTAACAGAAAACCATAATTTTCGAACAATTTGTGGCTGTCAATCTTAAATAAAAGATAAATCTCAAAGAAATTTCTTTTCAAGCGACTTTGGGTTCACAAGTGAGTCTGGCATTTATCTCAAAAGGAGGCTGGGTAGGGGTGTAAACGGATACGGATTATCCGCGGAATCCGCTCCGAATCCGCTTATTATCCATATCCGGATTAAACGAATACGGATATTTGCAGATACGGATACGGATAATTTTAGTATATGGAAAAATAATATGGATACGGATAATTCCGTGAGGATATAAACGGAACGGATATCCGTATATAACCGGATCCGAAATTTAATCTTTCAGCAGCTTTCAATTCATTTCACCTTTGCGAAATTCTAAAAAAACATACATATTCGTTTAAGTCCAAGAATCTTGGTAGAAAAAGCATATAATCTATTAGGATAATAGATTGGTTCTCAGAACCAATAAGCAATTAGTCATGCATAATCATCACTGTGCAAACTTAAAAAGTCTATTAAAATTTTGTCAATTTAGGTAATCAAATTAGGTAATTTAAAATTATGAAATTTAGTAGAATTACTCAATAGCCGACAATTATCCGCTCCATATTCGTTTTCGAATCCGTATCCGTATCTGTATCCGTTTAAGACAGATATGGTTTTCAATTTTGATATCCGTTTACTATCCGTATCCGTATCTGTATCCGCTTGTTGAAAAACGGATGCGGATATGATATTAGCATTATACGCTCCGAATCCACTCCGTTTACACCCCTAAGGCTGGGGCTTGTCAATTTTTTATTTTTAGAAACTAAAAAAAATCAATTTGTCATATAAAAGATAGATTTTTTTCTCTGTGTGATAAATTGACAAAACCGAACCAATAGTTTGGTATCACTAAATTTCACACCAACCGCCACACACTATTCGGTTCCACTGATTTCTAGCTCAAATGTAAATTAATTTATATATTGAATTCACATCTTCTACTAGAATCGAATTAATAGTTCAGTCCAATACTTTTCGAATTTTTTGTAGCCAAGGTATGTTGCAATCCTAATAACATCTGAGATCAATTCATTGATTCGGTCTGATCCCAATGAGACACATTTGATTTTTTTATTTCTGAAAATAAAAAATTTTGTGGGCATGGGGGTCGCACCAAATCAGTGCTGGTTTCTCCCTTTCGTGTTTGCTTCCTTTTTGCCTTTAATTTTTTTTGTTTGGACTTTGGATGGATTTCTTCCGAATTAGGATTTCATTATTTTTTAAGATGTTGCGTGTTAATTATTAATTTTTATTTTAATTTATCTTGTGGGGGTATTTGGAGTTTCTTATTGCTTAAATTATGCGTTGGTTGCTCCTCCGTGTCAACGCACCGTCCGGTCGAAGGTTTTTTTTATTGTGCAAATGTTGAAACCTTTTTAATACATTTTTCTTTGTTATCATCCTCTTTAGAAAATTTCAATCTCAATATATAATATTAGCAAATGTGTCCTTTGGAACTCGATGAAATTCGTCATCAGTTCACCGACTCATATTGTATTTTATAAGACAAATATAATTGTCGATTTTTTTATTATTATATTATCAGAAAAAAGTATGGTTTTAACTTTTAACACATAAAGAGTCTATCAAGACATTTTCATTTAATTTCAATATCTTTTGATTATGCATCAAGAATAGTTAATTTCGAAATGCTGAAATTTCAAATCACGAAACATATATCGAATTTAATCATTTTATAGACATAATTTCTAGAACATATAGATCAATGCATATAATGTTGGATTTCTAATTATTTTTTTTTCTTTTAAGGTTGTCAAATTGTCAAAATAAACAATTATCAATTTACATAAATCAACACCTATGAAAAATGCATTGAAATGATTATAAAAAAAATGCATGAATGATGGTTGCAATTTTTTTTTTCTTCTTAAATAGCTTGGTGTTAAATTGCTAGTGCTGAGTTTTTTTTTTTTTTTGAAAACTTGGTAGGGACTACCAAGACTATATTAATAGATTTGCTTAATAAATCAATTCCTAGATATTATTACATCAGAAACAATATAGATTAGTTGAAAAAATTAAATTACCCACAACCTACAGCCTCTCATATTTCTCTATTCCTTTTGCCACAGAATTTTAACCACAACCGCGCATCCTCGACTGCTCTTCCCGCCACCAGCCATACCGGTATTCTTTTATCACGAAAAATCAGTTCATAAGGTTACTATTAAATTCCCAAAACTCTAATTAGAGTGTTGGATCACATTGCAGCATCAAAAGAAACATCTCACGTGAGAACCAGGAAACATTAATTTCGTTTAGTTTATTATTTAGAAGTTAATATGCAGATCAATTAAAGATGAGAAAAAGTTGAATCTGATTATATGCTTTTTATCTTCATGAAATGATGGTGTGGGATATTTAAATGAGCCCATGGATACACAGAGCATAATGATCTGAATTATGTATCAATATTTTCGTTTTCAAAGTTTATACAATTAATTTGAACCGTTCAATGTGGTCTTCATATAAAAAATGTACTTGTTGATCAAATTCTAAAATTTTAAAATTCTAGACCATTCAAAAGTAGTGATTTTCTACCTATCTAAATAATAGTAAAAGAAATGTACAGATCAATCGTTGAATGGTTCAGATTGCCTATTTGAACTTTTAAAATAAAAATATTAATTCGTAATACGGACCAATTGTGCTATGCATAGTACCATAGCCTCATTTATCCAATTCTAAATAGTTAAAATACTTCTATTGTTTGGATCTTAGAATTTTATTATTTTCGATCCAAACAAACCAAATCACTCTAATATGCGTTTAAAAGAATAGTAATTGCAATTGGTTTGTGTTTGCTATTCAAACCGGATACCAGTCCCAATCTCCTCAATTAAAAGAATTGATGATCAATCTGATGATGAATTAATTGAATGCGTTCAAAGAAATCTGTATGAGAGATCATACCGTTATCAAAAAAATATCTAATTTGAAATTGATGAATAGATTAATAAAAATTCAAATAAGAAATTATTTATAAATATTAAATTCACTACTACAGAATATGGTGATTGTACACGGATAAATCACGAAGAGCTACACGGATTTTCAGCAGTGTAGGAATGTCCCATCTTTTGCAAACGGATATTTATCCGTGTGCAATTATCAACAATCTACACGGATTTCTACTTAAAAGCCGTGTAGAAATCTAACTAGAGCTACACGGTTTTTTAATAAAAAATCCGTGTAGGAATATCAACATTCCTACACGGATTTTTAAGTAAAAATCCGTATAGAATTGTTTCCTACATGGATTTTTATTTAAATAGGAAGGTTGCTGAACCGTTTTTTTTTTTTTTTTATAGCTAGCCTCCACTTTTGCTAGCCAGTAATTATATATTTCAGATTGAATATACATAGTCTTTTGCAAAAATAAATATATAGCATTTTGTATATACATAGCTTTTTGCAAAAATAAATACATAGCTATTTGCAACATATATATATACATAGCCTTTTGTACATGCAATCTCATGTGATCTAACACATAACATACACTCCTCAAGATCCAATACAATGTTTGTATAAACATTATGTCCTTACCACTTAGTAACTATGTGATCAAGGTTTGGGCCAAATTTTCACAAGTTGGGCTCATGTTGCCAAAACTCATGGCTATGATCTACTCTAGCACGAAATTTCATACATACTAAGTTGTATTAGATCCAACATATCAAAAAGGAAGTTTGCATGTGATCCATGACATGATGTCTCTTGGTTAAAGGTCTCCAACAATATTGCATTTCCAATAAAAAATACAAGGATCAACATATTTGTGCATACATACATACATCATAGAGAATAAAAATTCTCAATTAAAATTTATACATAAAATTAATTGAATCTGTATGGCTTTTATACGAACCACTGAAAATCAATTTCGTAAGAAAAAAATTATTGCATCTTATATGAATTTATGGAGGGAGGGTGGCGAAGAGGATAGTAACCAACCAAGACGAAGATGACAGTAACCAACCAAAACTCTACAAAACTGAAAGGAAAAATAAAAGAGAAATAAGCAATAATAATTACACATGACCTAAATAAGCAATAATAAATAATAGAAAATTAGATAAAGAAAAATAAATATATATATATATTCATGGCTAACCTTAGCAAGATAGAAAGGAGAAAATAACAACTTCAAATATCTCAGATCCCAGTTGTGCTATCAGCTGAAATCAAACCAATATTTTAATACAGAGATAAAGAGAGTATTATAGAATCAAAACGGCATTGGAGGGAAAATGCCTTTTTATATAACCAAAACCCTAAAACTACCTTTCTACACGAATTTTTCACTATAAATCCGTGTAGCTCTCTAGCCTTTCTACATTGTTATTTAAAGAATAATCCGTGTACAATAATCCCTTTCTACACGGATTTTTTAATATAAATCCATGTAGCTCTCTAGTCTTTCTACACTGTTATTTAAACAATAATCCGTGTACAATAACCCCTTCCTACACGGATTTTTTAATAAAAATCCGTGTAGCTCTCTCACCATACCTACACGGATATTTAACTAAATATCCGTGTAGGCAATGTAAACTTCAAACGGCTTTTTTGAAACACTGTTTTTCAATGAAATATCCGTGTGGGATTCTTAGAGATATCATTGATCATTGGAAAAATTCTATTTGGTACATGGTTTTACATAAAACCGAGAAAATCCGTGTACAACCACAGTGTAGGAAGCGTCATTCTGTAGTAGTGATTGTTGAATAGCTTGACCTCCAACTTTTACTAAAAAAATAAAAATAAAAAGTTGACAAATAGATTTACGCTTTTTTTTTTTTTGGTTAAAAAGGTTGTTGCTCAGTTTTATTAATAGTAACAAAACATCAGAGTTGAGGTACAAAAAGAGCCAAGTTCGGTAAAGAGAGTATCTCATTTTTAGCCCACGATGCAGCTTCCACTATCTCATTTTTAGTCTCTAAAAGTAAAATAGTGTCGACATCTGTATAATGACAATTAGTAATAGTTGAATTATAAAAGCAACTAGGTCTTAAATTCCTAATCACATTAGCATATTTACCTTAATTTATTAAAAATTCTACTAAGGATATCAAAGTTTAAAATAAAAAAAAGGAAAAAATGGGTCCCCAATTGTCTCAGACGTCTTTTATAATAAAAGTAAGAAGTCACTCACCATTAATAGATTTACAATAGATTTAGTTATACCGATCCAAAGTTCAAAGCTTTGTCCCACCGGATCAAAAGTTCAAAGCTTCATTCCATACAGCAACATCGATCATATTACCTCCCATTAAAAAAATTATCCATAAAAATAAAAATGATTACCAACATATATAGCCAATATATATATCGGACTCATCATGAGTCATGTACTCGACCTGATATAATGAAATTCACACCGTTTAATTTTAGTATGGCACGAATCTTAAAGACTCTCAAGAATCTAAGACATATTTAAAAAATTCGCTTGACTGGAATTAACTCAGGTACCTACCTACCTACGGTCTACGGATGGATACTAGCTCTTCCCAACGTATCGCCGTGCCATATTGACTTAGAACAAACATTCAAGTTGTTGCATATTGATTGATTGATTTATTTATTTATAAGAAATATCTTTGATACTGCCCACAAGTCGTTGATTTATTTATACATAGACATTTATTTGTAAGTAAATTAATATAAATATTTGTTGAATATATAACTAATAAGTGAGCTGAAGCAACCTACCTAATGCTAGCTGCTATATATATATATATATATATATGCATGTAAATTAAATATAAGAGATGTCGGGTAGATCCATGGCGTACAAATTAAAGAATCACCAGCTGGATTAAACATCGGAGCACACGTGAAGCCAGGTTTGCATTTGCATTGAGAAACATCAGACATCTGCATGCGCTTCTTCGATCAGTTACTTGTCTCTCTTCAGTCTTCAGTCTTCAGTCTTCACCCATGCATTAATATAGAGATTAATTAGTATGTATTACCAACCAAAATCTTATATATATACTTGCTGTGCCTGTGTGTACATACGTGCGTATATATAATTTGATTCTCCTCTCCTCTCCTTTCAATTAATAAATTTCAAAGGTGTGTCAATAATGTAACTTATTTGGAGGTGCTATATATCGAGGTGTTGGTCGCATTATCCGAATGCTATTATATATATTTTGAATTTTATTTTTCATCCGAAAAGTATTCGATAATTTTAGTTTGTAACATTTTTTTTTTATTTTTTTTATTTTATTTCAAATCAAATCGATATATATTTCGTGTAACAATTGGTCCTTCATGTATAGTAGTTCGAATATGGATAGGCAGAGAGATATACAGCAGGGTGGATCCGGGATTTTACATTCCATATATATTTTATTGTAATGTAAATTGAGAAATATTGTTCTAAATCGATGTTATATTGTTGATCATTACAATATAACGCAATATGCTGATAAATGTTTCGTTTTGAAATACTGTATATTTTTTCCCGCATATATTATTATCTTTTCTTATACATTAGTATATGTCGAATCTAAATGTAATATTATCGATTATTTTGAAATTGAGGAAAATGTCTCCATTTATTTTAAAACTGAAATATCAAAATAAAGCAATTTAATTTGATTTATATCATTTTCTCTATGCACATATAAAAGATTATGACCTATTGACTTTGTTTGATCGATATCAAAAGCTTGCATAAATATACTAATATGGATAAATTTTGAACATTGGTTTTTTAGCTTATTGATTCATATAATTATAAAATTGAAAATTGATAAAAAAAAAATTATGTGCATGTAGAGAAAATAATGTAAATCATATATAACAGTTTTATTTTAACATATAAATTTTAAAAATTTATTATGAAAATAAAATAAAAATATGATAGAAACACAAAAAATAAAGACATTTGAACCCTAATTATACCTGATCCAATTTAACAGAGTCCGGAAAATCAAATAAAAGCAGCACATCTAGTGTAACTTTTTGGCGATGTTCCTTCTAAAAAGCAAAACAGAAAAGATAAACATTGTCGTAGTCAATTAGCCATACATGAATAACTCATAATGGATCAATACGTGTTAGTTAATTCCTTTTATTTTCCTAATAAAAATAAAAATAAATGTACAATTATAGGAAAACATTGAATATGGACACAGGATTAAGTACTTCAACAAATATATTTCTAATTTGTCTATGAAAGCAAATACAGTTTTTTCTAAGAATAAAATGAGAATTAATGGTCCATAATTTACTTCATTAACACGTATAAAGTCTTGAGTATACATCTTTCACACAAATGCAATTTCTTAATCAATTATACCAATTGCAATTCTCACATATAAAAAAAAGTTAGCTATATTTTATATTTTTATGTTATAAATTATACTTCATATATATAATTTTGTTAAAGCCTAACAAACACTTGATGGAAGCTAGAGGTAGGTAGCATAGTAACAAGACTCGCGATATATTCGCGTTTTATTCGTTTTTTTTTACACATCCGAGTTGAACTCCGAATAAAATACGTAAAAACGTATAATATGTTTTATTTGTGAATAAAACGCGAATCGGCGAATTATTCGTGATAAAAATACCTAAAAAACGCCCCAATTTTTTTTTTCTTCCTTGTTATACCGAATCATTACCGGATTATATTTGAATTATGAATTTTTGATCTCACCAAACAGAATTCAAACTTTTAATTTGTCACTGCGCTACGGTAGGTAGGAATGGAGCAATAAACAACACATCACCGTCTTTCTATCCAGATATGAGAGGGACAGCATCTGAGATGAGCCCACGTGGCCATGTGCATTTTGCCGTTAGATCCTTCCTTTCCTGCCCCATGCGGCCATGCCTGATGCCCCCAAGAGACAATTTTGTGTCTGGCCCCTACCACTTCCTAAATCCTAAAGGAGCGGAGAATCGGAGATAGATGCTGCACCTTTTTGGCTACCTAACAAGTAACAACTTCAGGATTAATTACATAAACTTTTGTGTCATAATTCATACAATAATATTTAATTGTAGGTTTTATTTTCGTGGCAAAAACAACGGCTTTTCGACTGTCGTTTAAGAGGATCATGATCAAATAGACAAATAATATAGGTTATAAATATTTATTTTTTAGTAACTCTTGAATCTTTCTATTTCAACGAGGGCGGAAAAACAAAAACAAAAACTCGTGATTTGTTTGAGACAGGCTTGGAAAAAAAAAATTGTTATTAACGAGTTCAAGATTCATTCAGTTCGACTTAAATTGGCTTATCTAATTTCTTAGCTCGTTGATAATTAAACTTAGATGTTAATTTAGATTGTTCTCTTTTATTGGAGGACTTTTAATATAACAGGACATGCCTATGATACTTTGCAATGTACACATAGGTGTATGTGATGTGAATTTATAATTTTGTTTTAAAGTTCAGACAATATTCAACAGGGTTATCATGCTAGGAAATCAAATTTTAGAATTTTTTTGCTACTTTTAAATACATATAAAATTACTTGATATAAATTTTTTGAACCATCCAAAAGTATTGATATTCATACCAATCTAAAGTAGTAAAAAATTAAAAAAATATATATAAAAAATTTGATTGTCAAGTAAATGTTCATATGAAGGTCCGAATTAACTGTTTAAACATTAAAAATAAAAATAAAAATGTAAATTCATAACATGGACTAATTTAACTCATTCTATATAACTAGATAAATTAGTAAATATTTAATTTGGTAATAAGTCTCGTGTCTTGCTGTTCCAATGTTCTAACACGTGACATTTTCCATTATCGTTTGGATTAATCTTACTTCTCACTTAATGGAGCATTATCTAAACAATGTTTTATCTAATAACACGTTAACCCTTACAATAACTTACCATGGATAAATTAAGTCTATGCTTTGACATTGTAAAAGGGTAAAATAATGGCCTCTCTTTACCGGTGAAAATGAAAACTAAACACTCCAGCTGTAATATGCTAATGGCACAAATTAATTATACTAGAATCTCTAGATTAATTTAGGATTTTGTCTGTTTATGGGAATAGTTAATAATAAAAATAATTAATTAATCTCAATTTTTTAAGTGCCCCAACCTCGGCCAGCAAACACACACGTAGCATGCCCACCGGCCTCCAAACAATATCTGTCCATTATTACTATTTCTTTATTTTTATATAAAGTTTTCATGACATTAGTCCCCACAAAATGTGAATTAAATCTTAGGGGTGTAAGTGAATTTAATTAGTGGGGATTTTTTTCTTTAGGTCATTAACTATATTTTCTATAGACGGATTGTATATTATTTAATTTGTGACTAATTAATTAGGATGAAAATTATACAAATCAAATTTTATTTTTAGTGTAAGTAATTATTAATACTTCATCAAGGCCTCTAAAATTTGTTCAGTCGTTGGATCAATTGTTAATTATGATTAAATTTAATTTTATGACTGGAAATTATTGAACTCGGAAACTTCTGAGAACAAACCGGTCAAATTCTTTTTTTTTTAAGGTAAGTTGACAACTGTCATCTTACAATTTCATTGATAAAAAAAATTGCTTACAATAACTCGCTTCGATCATCCTATATATCTAATTACAACTCACCTAAATCTCTATCTATCTCAAATTACATTTTATTCACTTATGCAAAACACCAATTCGGTTGGTGAAAGACCACACATGGTCTCCCATCCCTGCTATGCTAACAAAATATACCCCACCGCTACACTTCAATACTAGCTTCATTTACCAGTATAACCATTAGATGCGCTTCATCTCTGAAAATGACTGGGATCCATTTGTCATTATTCAACAGTTACATCACACGACCCGCACCCGCACTGGCTGCATCATCTGACGATTGTAGCTGAATATGATTAAGAAGAGTCTTCCTTGCGCCCTCTCCTCTTTGCATATTCGCAGCGCACAATCTCTTGGATTTGCCACTCCTCTATCGCCTTGACTCAAATCTCTCTCTCCCTCTCTCTCTGTTGTGATAAACAACACATACTACTATAAAAAATAAGTACCAATAATTGGTACCAGCACACAGCACAATTCTCTCCCTAAACAACATCTACATTAAAATGGTAAGAGCACTACCCAATCAGTATCAACAAACACCTCTGTTACCAGTCCACTGTACTAGCAACCGATTCACTTCAGATTCTGTACCAAAATTGGTACCGTGTGGTTATCTCCTTGTGTGTCTCTCTCTCTCTCTCTCTCTCTCTCCCGCCTCTCCTCAGCTCTAGGTACACACAACCGCCCCACTCCATCTCCTTCCCCTCACCTTCCTCTCCGCTCTATCGTAAGAAACGAGCGAGGAGGGGTTGGAGAGAGGTGGGAGGAGCGGAAGGGTGGAGAGGAAGAGGAGGTGGCGGCTTAGATCTAAGGTTTCGCCTCTCACCAGTTAAGTTCTATCTTTTTGTTTCTAAAAAAATCTCATCAAATTTTCTAACAACTAATATAGATAATTATTTTTGATAAATTAAAAAATCAGACCAGACAGAAAATACAAGGAATTAAATTAAAAAAATATTTTGGGGGTGCTTTTGAAAAAAAAAAAAGAAGTTCAGCAAACATCCCTCACTGAGAAAATAAACAATTTCAGACAAGAACTGCTCTAACGAATCCACTGTACAGCTTAATTTTATTTAATTCAGTTTGTCCCCGAATTGGTAATTTGGTACATATGCTATACGAAAAATTCTGAGGTCTGCCATTTGTTATTTTTCCCCATAAAGAATCTAGTCCTCTACGATCAAATTTTAGTAGAATATTTTTGTCGGTGGTACTGCGAATTACAACTTTTGTCATGTTGCGTTCAAATGGGGCACGAAATACTGAAATTAGAATAAAAATAATTTAAAGTTAATTTCAAAAATACTTTATTCATACAATTAATTTTGATTACTTTTAGCGATCAAAATAAAATAAAAAATCTCACATTATGAGATGGATGAGTGAATAAAATTAATAATTTTTTTTGCTAATGTCATTAGGTTTTGAAAACAATTTCATTAAAAAAATAATTTTGAATTTATTATATATTCATGTAATTACACAGTATAGTGTCACCATACATGAACTTGGAACAAATCTGACGTATTAACATGTTACTTTACAAGTTTAAACAAGATAAAAGTACAGCGCCCATAGAGAATTATTAATGGCTTTCAGAGAAAAAAACTGCAAATTTTACTTATCCATCTTTTGGTATGAAAATATAATGACCGTTATTTTCAGTCGATTTCCTTTTGATTACCCTTTTAACCAACTTGTACTTAAATTAAAACTGTACTTGTACCAAATGGTACTTCATTTTTTGTTGTCAGAAAAAGGGTACTCGAATTTGCGATTTGCTGAATCAATAGCTTACAAGTTACAACTAAAATACAACGACCATCCAGATGGTAGAATGATTGAATGAGCACTGTTGAACGATTGAATGAGAACATCTCTTAGACTATTGACCAAGTTTCCCTCGTTTTTTAACAATGGTTTAAACTTTAAAGTTTTGTTTGAAACCACTTCCAGATTTTCCACACCCCGTTTTTCATCTGCTAGAGACTAGAAACAATAAAATATGAAACCACGCTACAAGCGAGAGCACCTTTTTTTTGACACCAAGATATCCACTTCCTAAATTTCAAAACCAGGATAACCCAAGCTTATACAGAATTACAATTTTTTTTTTTTTTTGCATTGATGTATGATGTATCCCTTTTCCTACCTCGTTCCTTGAAGTGCCATGGAAAAAAAAGGAGCGAGATAAAAGAAAAGTAAAAAAACACAACCCAAACAAACAGAAAAAAAAAAAAAAAAGCCACTATCTCAAATGTACACTCACTGTTGATCACATATTTACAACCATGGGATCCGCCATAAATGATCCAAGTACTCGGTAAATAAACTGCCACGTGTAGCAACAAGTACAACTATTGCCTATTGGTGCCTTTGAACTTTGTTTTACTCGGCCGCCCCCCTTGATCGACCGCTGGCTGACCTTGGCTGCCTTAGCAATTCAATCAACGCTTCCGCCTGTTCAAAACCAAAAATAATACTTTAATCAATTTATCTATATCTATACTATATATAATATTTGTGTGTATTGAGAAAAGGCCAGCAGTTAAACATTGAATCTATTAATTAAATTAACTCTTTATTTGGCGAATTAATTCATTAATTCTAGACATGCCGGAACCGGATGATTATCCTATCCAAACAGGTTGCATTCTCTAACATAACCTCAATAGAATAATACCAATATTTTTTTAAAACTGTTACTGTAAAATAGTAACATAACTCTAACACTACACCATAACAATGCTATTGGAGTAAATTATCCAATTTCAGTAAAAATTTATAACAGTTGATGAGAACAAATTGGCACAAACCTTGGTTTTCAATTTGGACTTGGCATTAGATGATTGAGAAAGGGCAACTAGAGGCGGAATTGCGCCTTCCCTCGCAACCATGGTCCTGTATGTGGAGCTCTCCTCGCAGATCTGCAAAAGTGCCAGTGTGGCGATCTCTTTCTGACGTTGCGTCCCGGCCTCAACCATCTCGACTAGTACCGGGATACCTCCTTCCTGCACAGCCGCATCCCTCCCTTCGGAAGTCGTTACAAGGGCATACAACACATAAGCAGCCTTATCCACCATTCCTGACTCAGAATCTGCCATCAATTCAAGCAGAGGTCGTACCGCACCATGGTGAACTGCTTGCAGTTTGTTTTCCCTTAACCCGTGACATAGTGAGTATAAGGTTGTAGCCGCATCCTTTTTCCCACGGGGCCCGCCGGTCTCCAACAGGTTTACTAAAAGAGGTATCGCGCCAGCACGGCCTATGTCAGTGGCCAGACCGTCTAATTGTGACAGCCGTAAGAGCGCACATGCTGCGTTTTCACGAGCAGCGGCAGTGGGTCCCGATTTGAGTGCCCTCACCAATGGTCGAATAGCCCCAGCTTCAGCAATTGGCGCCTTATTCTCCTCACATAGAGAAAGGTTTAGCAGAGCAGTTACTCCGTTTTCTTGTAAAATCGGATCCTGATGGGAGAGGAGGGAGATTAACGGCCGCACAGCGCCGGCACGGGCGATCCGGATCCGGTTCTCAGGGTTGTGTTTGGCGAGGAGACGGAGCTCGGTTGCGGCGCAGCGGAGGGATTCAAGATCATTGGAGGGAGAGGAGAGCTCAGCAACAAGGGAATCGATGAGCTCATCAGAAGAATCGACGGCGGCGCATGAGAGGAGGATGCGGTGGAGAGAGGCGGAAGTGGCGCCGCCGGAGAGAGGGGAGGAGGGAAACTCGCCGGAGCGATCGCTGTTGCAGTCGCTGAAGGTAGTTGAGGAGTCTCCGCTATCGCTGTAGCTCCTCGGCATGTAACGGTACATAGGAGGTGATTCTGATTCCATGGAAACTATGATCTCGCTCTGTAGAAATTTTGTTTCTTTTCCTGGGGAGTGGGGAGTGGGGATGGACCGATGGGGGTTTTGGTTTAAGTAGAGACTAGAAAGAGGGAAGGAGAGGAAGGTGAGGCGGAATCGATGCGAAGCGTTTCCGCGGAACCGTGGGAAGAAATAACAAGGGTGGGGCCTGTGGGGCTATGGCCTATGGGGTATGCCGTATGCGCTGTGGGGGCCGAGGCCAATGGATTCTCTGTCGTAAAACAATATTTCTGATTAAATATAGACTGTCCGATCGGTATTCTCATTGATACTGAAGGGTACTTGATTGGACCGTTTTCTGATCCAATGGTGCGTATCCAAGTAGAAATATTCTGTTACCTCAGAGAAAATTTACACGGGGGGCGGGGAGAGGGAAGCACAACAAGGGTGCGACACGTGCAAGGGGGGGCGAACCGTACGATGCTAAGTGTTGTGCGCACGTGGGACGACCGACGCATCCGGAACAGTGTTAGAGTTAAATTATAAACATTTCCTTATGAATAACGTCAGAATTTCATGCTCCACTATATCTGAATAACCGATCAATATATAAATAATATCAATTTTATTCAATTTTATTCAATTTAATAATTTATAATAATTGCATGACCTCTTTCGATTCGAATGTCTTAATTTTTTAAATCTCTATTTTTAAAAGAATAATAACTTCAATGTAAAATTCAAATGTCAGAATAAAACTGATAATGATGATCTATATAACATTTCCTTATGAATACGTGAAAAAAAAATATTATATTTAGACTTTCTGAACTAACGCAGATTTTTTAATTTATAAATTCATATAATAACTAAAAAGTGATAAAATTGTATTTGTGTATAAAAATATTATAGATTGAATTTAACAATTTTATTTTGACATTTGAATTTTATAATTTTAGCTATTAAAAAAACTAAAATTGGTTATAAATACTAAAATCTGAAAAACAATCATATTTGATGTATTCATATTTTTTTTTATTGTTGTAAAACTATTTCTTAAATCCGTAAAAAAAAAAAAACTACAATTTTGATATGTTATTCGATTATGATATGTAGTACATCACATTAAGTGGCTTGCATCTACCTATTGTGTAAGAATAATAATGGATTGGACCATTGACATATGAATGCAATGCTATCTTTTAGCACGTTAGCAAAATCAATGATTAAAAATTACAAAAAATTACAAAAAAAGTTGGATGAATGGTGTTAGACAAACGGCACATCAACAAAATTTCACATAATTTAAATATTACCCGGTGATGCAGCGAGTATCACTAATCTTAGACTATTGAAATTTCAAATTGGTTTAAAAAAAAAAAAAAGGAAATTTCAAATTACTTAATAATGAAAATTTTGGTTAATGTTGAATTTTTAAATTTAATTTTTCTAGCGATCGTCAAGATTAGATTATTCATATATATATATACATATATATATATGGACTTGGCTAAGCCATGGTGTAAAACGTGTTTGTACTCCACGCCATATCTTCATTTTTAAAGGTCAAATAGTCGATCCAAACCGTTCAAAATTTTCTCCATATTGAAATGTGCTTGGAGACCAAATTTTACATTTTTTGGAATATTTTTATTATTTATTAAGTCACATTGAAAATCACTGATCCACTGTGAATAGTAAACTTTCTGGACCATCGGAGCAGTGATTTTCAAAGTGGCTTAATAAATAGTAAAAAAATTCCAAAAATGTAAAATTTGGTCTCCAAGCACATTTCAATATGGAGATCATGTTGAGCGGTTCGAATCGGTTGTTTGAATTTTCAAAATAGAGATATTGTGTCATGGCTCACCAAGCACATTTACAATATGGCTTAGCTAAGTCCATCTCTCTCTATATAGAGATAGATAGATAGATAGATATAATCAGGGGATCATATTGATAAATGATAATAAGGAACAACCTTTTATTGTTAAATTGCGAGGAGAAGAAGAAGACTGAAGAGAGATAAATATGTAACAATTAATAAAAGTATAAAGAAGTAATTGCAGTATGGAGCTGAATCTCCTGCTCATAAGTGGGTAAGAAATTCTTGCTAATATGTCCATCCGTTCATCATTCATGATTAGAACAATTATGATTAAAATATAAATTGTGTCTTTTTAAAATTTAAATATTCTTCATACTTCAGTTATGACTATTCATCTAAATCAGTGTTTTAATATTCGGTTCTTATGCGGTATGCGGAAGGCCACCGCGTACTGCATATACGGTATGCGGCCGTATATTCGGATTTATATATGTGGATTTTAAATGAGAATTCATATATGTATTAACAAGTATTCGATAATAAATTGTATAAATCACTGTTAATGTGGTATAAATATGTATTTTTATCACAGTTGATACTCTAAACCGGTAATATGTGGTATAAACAACTGTTAATATACTCTAAACCAGTATTTCTATCACCGTTAATATACTCCAAAAGTTAGTATGCTCTAGAGCGCATATTCGGACCGAATATAAATTTTCTATTCTAATTGCAACCAAATAGAAATATTCGGCCGAATAGACCGAATATTACTACACTTATCTAGATCATAGATGAAAACGAATTTTTATATAATTTTTTTTTTTAATTTTAAAAGTTTCTTTATAAAGTAATTAAATTTATGCTAATCAAGTATTGAAAACGAATCTTACTTTGGAGATTGAACCGAGAACGCCAAAACAAGAAGAGAAAAAGAAAAAAATCATGACTGGCTAGTAGGCCACTTAAAATTCTGTATGTGACTTTCTAGAAATGTTCCTCTACCAGAGAAAGAGAATCCAACAACTAATAACAAATTAATTTCTAAAATTTAGTCCTTAATAATAGAGAAAATATAAAGCTGTATTGCTATGAAATTGGGCTTATGGGCCATTTCCGCCCCTATTAGAAAATATTTATGCTCTTGCAACGAGATTAACTAGAATATTAGGTAATTAATTAGTATCCTTTGACCAGAATTTAAACATTGACACATCTGTTGACTATTTTTACTACATAATTATAATTTGACACTTGCTTTTTTTGACTCTTCTTCCTTTGTACTGTACAGTGGGCCAGGGTAGACTTCATTAGCAGTGGATAAATTATGCTGTTTTTCTGATCTGAGGTATTTTGAGATACGCCTCGCAAAATATAAAAATAAAAGTTGGTAACTCGTGATCTGAGAAAAAAACCGTCAATTAATTTGTTAAATTATGATTTAACTTGTCTCACAGCTTGTTGCAAAAAGAAAATGAAACTATTTCTCCGCTCTTTTACTATTTTTCTTTGCGTTCGTCATAAGAGTATGATATTCTTTGAAAGAAGAAGATGACTTTGAATTGGTTCAGTTCGAACTGACGATACCAAATTGATGAATTTTTTTTTTATCTATACGCTACGCGACTCAGATCGAGCACGAAGAGTTATAAATGAGCTGACTCAGCTTGTGATTGATTCAACTAAAATTAGAGTCGTCTCTGCTCATTCTGGCATGAGCTTAATTTAAGCTTTGTCTAATTCTGACTCGTCTCAAATCTTTAGTGACTTTTTCTCGATCTGGTTAAAGAATTAGAAATATAGCAAATGGTTTGGGACTTGGGCTGGCCTTAGTAGTACGGTACCAACCGGTATAGTCACTACCTTGTCCTTTTCTTCATCTCAATCGCTGTAAAGTTATTCTCAGATGAAGTACCAGCAAACAATTTATACGTCAATGGCGAAAAAAAGAAAGATGATACCAAATTTTGTAGGACCCACTTATGTAATACTAGAATGAACTCATTGATGATAACTATCCAAAAAAATCATTCATGTATTTGGATGCATGTGAGAAACGTTTACCACAGATAGAGATTGTGTTTACTTTTTACTCAGTCTGTATATGGATATATTAACAGAGTGTTTTTTTTTTTTTTTTTATGTAGCTCACAGACAATAGAGCTTAGCAGCTTTGTATATGGCCTTTACGCTGCATGAAGCAAAAACCAATCTGTCCATATATTTACCCAAGATATATGTGGCACTGAATTGAATGTTTCGTTTAATGGTTGTGATAATTACGAATATATGTTGGCACTAAATCTATCATTTTTCGTACCCATCAACGAAGGCGAAATTTTATTCTTGGAAAAAGATTCATAGTTTTGTACTTTTGTATTTATATCGATCTTTTAAATTATGTAGTGTTCTGCAAAAATCATATGTCAATATCATTGGAAATTTTACAAATCAAAGTCTCAATTTGGGGAGATTTTTCAAAGTCTGCGCAGAAATCAACTGCTTCATTTCTGGGTGACATTTCTCCCACAATGAAACAGCAAGACCTTTACCATATTATGCATAAAACCATTTTTGAGTTCAAACCTTGTCCACCATAAAAATCTTTATGAATCGACCATTAATTAGATCTAAATTTATTTGAATGGTTCCATTTGATCTGAATCTATTGATGCTCAGATGTATCAATTATTCTCTTGAATTTTAAATGTGACACTGGATCGGCCAGCTGCATGCTTTCTTGTCAAATCCTTTTCTGTTCTGGATAATATATTTTCCAGGTTTCTGCTCCCCAATTCATAATTAGTAACACACAACGGCATGATTTGAATTTTAAAAAAAGTTCAAACATACATCCAACTTTTGTGTGATATGTATATTTAAATATATTATTCAAAATAAAAAAAAAATGAAATTATAAAGTGTTCCTAATCAATTCGATAGGACGTGTATTAAATCTAAATAAATTCGAAATTCGTAAATATGTTCTCAATTAAACACATGAATAGTACAAGCAATTTTGGGGCTTTTTTTAATTAAAATAATTTCTAAAAATAGTGTTCTAAAAAGACTAAAGTAAAAAATGCATGCCAAATTAACTTGTGGAATGTTTCAAGATCTGTATACAAACCAGCTGCTGCATTTGTGGTGACATTAATTTCTCCTGTAATGCATTATGCATATGCATACACCAAAAAGAAATTCAACCATTGAAGGAGAAAACATTGGGACAAAACTGTGGTCAATGGTTTTCTTCTGTTTTTCTTGGACCCTCCGCCTCCGGTTTTAAACCGGGATTTTTGTTCAATGATGACATATATAGTGCGCGCTTTCATTTCGTTTTGGACACGGTTTGAGGTGTCATCAATTATTTCTTTTTATTTTTACAAGAAATGTGAAGGTTAAACCTTCATATATATTCTACTCATACATCAGAACTGTTAGATTTTACAGGTCTCATCAAATAATTACGATTTACGACAACCGCAGTGCATAATAAAAAGTGAGGGTCTGATACCTAATGAGTTTTCTAATATAAAATAGTAGTTTTATATATATATAAAAAAAGGGCCATTAATTGCTAAGCTCGAAACATTAATTAGCATCTTATCCTTGATTTCGGGTGTTGGATTATTAATAATTAAACTTTAAAATTATATGTAAAATAATTATATATTGTACTATGCTCAAATAAAAATAATATTGTGTTTTATAATATATTGAGCGGTATATGACAAGATTATTAATATGTAAAACTTAAGATGTAATTTTCATTTTAATGATGAATTGAATTAAAAATTGTAAATGACTAGGCAGCTCAATGGATGCTTTACAGCTTTAGTCATATATTGTAGGTTTGATTTCCAAAGTACAATATATCTTGCACTTGCTTTAATTTTGTTCTCTCAGTTTTTTTAGAACTGCTTGTACTCACTTTTGGTCTCTCTATTTTTTTTTAGAATTGTTTGGCAGCGATTGTCAATTATCTTGTTAAACAAGTGTGTAAGAGATTTTGGAGTAGACAATATTAAATGAGACGATACAGAATTTTGCTATTCTGAAAGAACTAAATTGGTGCCGCTCTCATCTACAAGGAATAAATAAATCCATATACACATCTACACTTAATCTTTTATATTCAACACATATGATCTTGATGGTGGCAAGTGCAACAATTTCAACTGATCCTCTTCTTCTTGTTTTTCTTCATTCCAACCGTTCAAATGTTTTCAATAGTTCAGGTTTGTGATGTGTACTGTTAAAAATATTTGAACGGTTGGAATGCAAAAAAAAAAAAAACTATTTTTGATTTGATTTCATTTTTATAACTCCTAAATTGGATCGAATCAAGCATAGTCAAATGCAAAATGTTTTTATTTTTAATTTTTGTGCACGTGCTATATTATCTATATGCTATGTTGCATGGATACGGATACGGCAATATGGTAATTTTCAAAAATCAAGGATACGATACGTTTATTATATATATTATTTTTTTAATATATTAATTAAATTATTAATTCAATACTTAAATTAAATATAAAAAATACAGGATGGTCCAAGTAGACATTACATATATGAGCTACGGATACAGGGGTAGGCAAAAGACCTAATCAGGAATAGGCAAAAAGCCCAATTACTATGGATCATTGCTAGCTACTCAAAATCCAGGGGTAGGTAACTGCCTACCCCTGGCCCAACGTAGCTTCGCCTCTGGTCCCAAAGAGGAGTATCCGAGTAACATACATTTGGGTGTATGTCAATGTTGTCTCCTTCTGTCCATATCTACTCAAGCTTTAATTCGTGAAAATTTTATAAAACCTGTTGCCTTTTTTAAAGAAATACTAATTATTATTCAGAAAATTTCGTCTGTTATTAGTTCGTTCAGAATTTTTTTTTTTTCCACTATAAAATTTGTGAGATGTTCACTTTTTAAATATATAAAATTCATCTTTTTTTTAGCATAAAAACAATAAATTCTACACTCAACGAAATTTGAACGATTTTTTACAACAAAATTAAACCATGTTGGCAACAGCCCACTAATAAAAGAGACGTCACTGAGATATGAATTACTTTTCAAGTCATTTCTTATTATATTTTTCCGGTAAGAAAGAATTGATTTGTTCTTTTGGTAATTGGTAGACACTTGTTCAAATTTACCTGGTCTTTTCAGAGGACTCAACTCTCAAGAGAGCAAAAGGCAAAAGCCATTGACCTGAACAACAAGTCAATTTATTTACGTTAAATCGCAAAAGTTTTTCTTACTCGGAAAAAGCCTATAAAATATTAATAAATTGAGATAAAGATTGGTAGGGACAAATCAGTAAATCACCATGCGAGATTTGGGAACCCTATTTTCTATTAGTACACGGTATTTGTTCACACCGTTACATGCGACCGGGATGAAATAGACTTTCTTTGATCAAGTGGCTGCAGCAGCGTCTTTTACATTACCACTTTCTTTATTTTTTTTCTTAGGAATTTCTATGTATATCTTTCAAGATTTTCGATATTATCGTATTTTTTTTCCAGATCGAAAACAATTTTATTTTTTCTGTAAATTTCAAATTCGACATGCTCTCAATCTGTGATGGCGGACTGCCATATTATCAAATTTTTGGAATTCAACAGTGCTGTTGATTATTATTTTTTTTATTAATTTTCAAAAATGAATGGAGAGACTTATATTGGAAATGCAAGAAGGAACATCAAACAAAATAGATGAAATATTTTATAATTTAGATGTACTACAAAATATTTTATAGGTAGGATTTTTGCGGCGGTAAAAAAAAAATATTTCTTAGTGCGTTATTAGAAACAAATAAAAATATTTTGAATCTGAGTTATTGATTTCGGTTCAAAAATTACTTTTGGATAAATAAAAATATTATCGTGGTCATTCTAGTACATTCAATTCTAAGTTACTCCATCTATTTGCCTATAAGCGATTTTATATGCTCAATATTAATATATTTATAAAATTTCTTCTAGAGAAATAAATGAAGTACCTTAGAATTTGAATATACTAGAAGGACCATGATACTTCTTAATTATTATTAATAACTGTTTTACAGCAGACACTACTGAAAGACCAACGGATCTAAGATACTATTAGAGCTTTTAACACTTTTGACTTGGAAAATCCAATCCATTCCTGTATGATTTGGCGTACGATAGTTTGGTGCACAATTTGCTCGGACACCAAACAACCCTGATTGGATTGGAGGTAAGAGATTGCTCAATTATTGGTCAGACTTGGAATAAGAAATCTCAAGATTACTTATTTCTTCTTTAAAAAATTCACAATATCATATTTACCATTCTAAATTTCAAGAGCACTCAAATTTATTTAATTTGGTGTCTTTATTATTAGAATTCATTTAAATTCATAAAGTTCTCATTTTACTCTTTATTAAAAAAAATATTTAGTATAAGAAAAAAAATGATTGAGTCTTTTAATGGACCGATTTTCAAAAAATAATTTATATCTCTACTTGTGACGCATGCACAATTACATTTATACATGAGATTTTATATCTCTACCCGATCCTTACCCGTTAATATTATTGGATAACGAAACAGTAGCGGGTGAATAACGGATAATAATAATAATATGATAATTAATTTTATTATATTTTACAAATAGAACATCAAAAATTAATTTATTTCACACATATGTAATTGCATTACTAATAAAAATAAAAATAAATATGCAATTAATTTCAACTAAATTATTTTTATAAAGCAAGAAATTCAAAAGCACGAATATTTATTCGAAAAAAATACAATTATTTAACTAAATAACAAAACATGCAAATAAAATAATATTTTAAATATTTTTCTAATAACAAAAACACACGCTACTAAATAATAAAAATACATCACTAATAATTACTCAAACTTTATTATAGAGGCACCAATGGAATTATGGAAGAGTAAATAAATATTGAATTTAAATATATATAATTTTAGATTTTATAATTACTCTATAAGATAACGGGTACAAAATAGTCATTATCTATACTCATATTCATTTGGTTAACGAAAAAAATTCTTACCCATATCTATATCCAATAAACTAACGAAAAAAAAAATCTCACAAATATTCTTTTTATCGAATACGATACGGATCGAGTAAACGGCTAAAAAAGTACTCTTGACACCCCACGTGCGATACGAGAGACGATTCGCTTCTTCTTTAGCGCGTATCATCGCATGATCGTAACATCATAATATTGCGTAATTTAGTGAGAGAAATCACATCAACGAGTAGTCTTTTTTTTTTTCACTGGAGAAGTCACGTCACTTGGTTGTCTAATTATTTATCTTTTCTTTGTAAGTGGGGCAATAGTGCAATTCTTTTTTATTTACACGTGATAAAAGAGGTTATGAATCCACAAAAAAAAGGGTAGCAAAAAAAAATATTAAATGGAAGATTACTATATATTTTTTTTATTTTCTTGTTTGGTGTTCGTTTTACTTCCGTTAAATTTTAGTTGGAAATCAGTAAAAGAGAGACTATGTTAGCACGATTTAGTCCATAATACAGATTACTATTTTTTTTTTTAAATTATGACGGTCAATCTGAACCATTCAACATGATTTTCATATAAATATGTACTTGTAGATCAAATTTTATAGCTTTTAGAATTTTTTTAATATTTTTAAAGATAGGCAGAAAATCACTGTTTTTTTATGGTCCAGAATTTTCAGATCAAGTGATTTCTAACTATCTTAAAAAATAGTAAAAATATTCTAAAAAATATAAAATTCAATACGCAAGTAAATATTCATATGGGGATCATATTGAACAGTTTGGATTGACCATTAAAATTTTGAAAACGGAAATATTAACCCATATTACATATCAACCCGTGATATGCATACTACCATAGACTCACTCTTAGTAAAATATTCTTAGTAAAATATGTACTTTAGAAGATTTGAGTATCTTCTATTAATCTTACTCTCATAGTAAATATCCAACTAAAAAAAATAATTATGAAATTTTCTTTCCTTACATTAGAACCACAATTTCGCTTCATCTCAAAAAGTGAAGTAAAGTAACTTCATTTCATTAGAACAAAAATATGCCCCTTTGAAATTTGGTCTCCAAGAACATTTTAATATAAATATTAAGTTGATAGTTTCAACTTAACTATTTAAAATTAAAAAATAAAAATAAAAAATGTGAGGCACGAGAAAGAGGCATGTTAACTCACTCTATTAATATTATTACTACTACTATTATTTAATATATTATTATTTTTTAGATTAAGCTAATTTTAATTTATTTAGTTTAAATATCCTCTGAATAATCTAGCAAAAAATATCAACCATTATATTATAAAATTCAGCATAAAAGAAACGATGAAACGGTCATAAAAAAGAATTTTCATGATTAACAATTTTGCACTCCAAGTTGCAGGAACAACAAAATGCTGGTCAACTTGGACCTGTTATAACATGACTCAGTATGTGATAACTTGTGTTTTACCCATTGGACTTCTGACTCCTTTTGCGACTTTTGTCCCGTTGTAATGTTAAATTTTAACCAACCAAACTTAAAAAAATAATAATAATAATAAGTCAATGGAAATTTTGAATGAAAAATATGGTATGACGTGATTAATATGATATTGTCCCGTTGTGATCTGACGTGATTAAATATTTTTTCTTCTTTGAAAATAATTATGTTACGTGCATAATCACATCATGTGTAATTACGACAAGTCACACTTAACATAATTTTTCAGATTTTACATCAGTTTATAGAAATAATAAAACAAAACGATGCTAAAAAATAAGAATATATTGCGAAATAAATTAAAAAATTGAAACGGTTTTCGAAAGATGGGTCATGTTATAACATGTTATGTGACGTGATCACGACGTAAATAATTTTTTTAATATATTTTCGACGCAACTTTATGGAAAGTTAAATTATCGTTTATCCCGTTTTGAATCGTTGAAATAACAATCAAGTTTGCTTTATTAAATCTATGAAGGTAGAAATAACATTAAATATGCCCGTTTTGAAGCCCCGTAAAACAATGATTAGACGGTTGAATACACTTTGAGCTTTATCATCTTTAAAACTAGCAATTGAATAAAACATCTTCTAGCAGGCCTAAATTGTTTCTTCTTACGGTACGGCTGATAAGAATCACGGCCCAATAAAATACCGGGTTTTTGCACCTTCTTCGGAGAGATCATATTCTATTCTTGATTGCATAATTGCAGTACATGGTCTGAATTATTCAATTTGAATCAGCATAAATTTCAAGTTTCACAAACATCATTCTTTAAATTAATTATCATGTGAAATACCAGGCCCTATAGCAACTTTAAAAAACCGTCAGTACCAGGCCCAAATTTGTCTGCCTTTAACAAAAGAACATTTCAGCCCAAGAAAGAACGCTCTTTTGCATTTTCTTTTGTGAAAATCAGAATTTCAAGTCAATTATAAGCAAATATGTAAATAAAAGAGAGAGAGGTCGCCAGTAGGTCTATCAACGAGCTGGCTCGGGCCGAGCAGGGCCTTAGCTCAGCTTGTTAATTCTGGACCAAGATTGGGTCGAGCAAGTTGGACCTAGAGCATTCGAGGTAAAACCTCAGCTCAAAATAGTGGCGAGCCAGCCCGAGCTGGCTCGTTGGGTCTGGTTGGACCTTGTTTGAAGAAGATAAATCCTACAAACTTTTTGGACAGAGTTGGACTGAGTTGGACCGGGCTGAACTGAGAGGATTTGGTGAGCACAACTCCAAAAATACATTGGATCGGCTTCAAATGACGAGTCCAAACCGTTGAAATTCATGTACTTCGTGAGTGATGCATGTACATGCAAAATTTTGGAAGTTTCGAATTAATTTACTACAAGGTCAAGTGGTCAAAGCAATGAATCTTTTAATAAGTTATTTTATAAGTTGTTTTATATATTCATTTTTCATCATTTCTTTGACCGCTTGATCTCGTAGCAAATGAATTCGAAACTTTCAAAATTTTGCATCTACATGCATCACTCATGAAGTACATGAATTTTAACAGTTTGGATTCGTCATTTGAAGCCGATCCAATGTATTTTTGGAGTAGTGCTCACCGAACATGCAAAATTGCAACGTTGGATCTCCTTTTTTTTTTAATTAATAATTTGTTTATATTTGCTGTATAAACTAGAAAAATTAGGATTATTCGAACTGAGTATATATTTAATGGCTCAAGTTCAAGAAGTACATAGAAATCGAGGGAGGCCGAATGTCTGATCGACATCAAAGTTCGTGCGCACTATATACATACTAATTATGGAATTGTCTGTGTGAATCTTGTTCCGATTAGTACGACTCCGACTAAATATCAGAGGGAATTTGATTTGTTGCTCCTCTGATTACCTCTGACGCCGTACATATATATGAGTTATCATTTTTATTATTTTGGCAGGGACCAGGGAGTGAATATGTGACTGATTATGTGGGTGCCCGATAGAATGAGATTTGTATTGTACGTTTAAACCTGGTACGGATCTCAAAGCGAACACCCCACCCCCTCCTAATTTAAAATGGCACCGAAATAATTTTGACAAAAAATTCTATCCAGTGGCATCGTAGAATACTCACCTGATATATGGACCAACTCAAGCAAATTGAAACGGACGGTCCAGATTAACTCAAAACGAACCAGTATTATTTGTGCCTAGATAGTCAAAAGACCGTCCGTTTCAATTTGCTTGAGTCAGATACCTGGGTGATTCTGATTCGAATTCGAATTCATATCTTGACCTAGCAAAATTTGTTACAGTCGTTGGGTCAAGACTCAAGACTCAAGAGGAGTCGATGGGGCCCATAATAATTCTGAATTTATTAAATCTAAATCTAAATCGACCATGTGATATTCATTCCCCACGAGGCCATGACTCTCGAGTCTAGAGTGCTTAAAGCCTTTATAATTAATGTGGTAATTGCAGCGAGTACCTGCTTGGTAGTTTCCTTGTCATCCTAAAGTCTTTAATTTTCAGAAGATAAGGTCAAACAAAGACACCACAAGTGATTAAGTGAAGCCCCTGGATTTCATTTGCCACATCAGTACATCACTCAATTGAAAAGGGAAACATAATAAACAAATGCCTACGGTTATATAATATAATATACATCAGAAGAATTTACGAGGAAAATATATCAGCACGAGAAGAATCGTATGGGGCCAACTGGGGCATCAATTTTTTCATTTATGTATTGAATTTTGTTTTTCATGAAATACCCAATTGTAAGGTAAAAGGTTGGATCAAATATTTTTTTCCCACGGCTCAACTCAATGGGTTTCTTTCACAAAACACATAGATCAAAGAAAATTTTATTCTCTAACGGCACTTAGAGTGAGCGTGAATAGGGAGTATCAAAGACTTTTGGACGTTTTTCGGTTTAATCATGTAAATTAACAAGTCAAACAATTAACAAACAAGTGTGTACAAATAAAGTAAATAGAGTAGAGTTAGAGAAATTTAACATGTGAGATGATAACGGAATTCGGTTTAAAATATCTACGTATCCAGAGCAATGCTACCTCGTCGGCGCACATTTCCTATTAGCCAATTTGAAAGGGATACAACTCATGACATGTGAGCTCAAATAAAAGTGGGAAGTCACAGTCTAACTTGTGTACAGAGTTGAGCCTATAAACTCGAGCTGGAGAGTCCTACATAGAGTATCATCACCCAACTATGTTTATATGTGAGCGGAAACGCTTGAGTCGGTGAGCCCCTTAATGCCCAATAAGCGAGAAAGACACTCAACTATAGAAAGGAAGCACTAAGTAGATCTTCAGGCTACCGAACACGAACGAACACTCTAACTAAATCCAGAGAAAATTAGTCAAGTGGATTTGAGATTATCAAAGGAGTATTGAAGTTTCAACTCTCTCAAAGAATGAAGCTCTCAAGAACACAGAATTAGTGCTTTTTGAAAATTTGGGGCTACTTTCTTGAAATTGAAGTGAGAGTATTTACTCTATTTATAGATGAGGCTCCAGATCTAGGTATTTGAATTGTTCCGTTCATAACGGCAATCTACCATACTAAGCGAATAGTTTAAATGTGTTGCACTTTAGGGTTTTTCACCTTTTTGAACTTTACCTTTCCGTTCAGTACGTTTAGGTCCGTACCAAATAGATAGTGTATTTTTCCCGAATTCTTTGTTACTCAAGTAGCGTGCAGTACAGATAATATCCGTTCAAAACGGAGTGGTACCGAGAATCCCCTAGATGATACACGGTTTTTCCATTCAAACTGTTGTCATACATAATATTTTTTTCGTACTGTTACGCTTCATTATCCGTTCGGTATCATTCAATACATTATGTACTGAACGGTTGATTCCGTACCGAACGGATAATTCCTGAAATCAACAATCTCACATTTACTTTACTTATCTATTTGATATTATAATCTATAATATTGATCTTCGTAAATTTTTGTTAATCCCACTGATTCTTACAACTTTAATCTTGCAATTATAATGTTTTTGAACCTGCAAACTCATTTATAGAATGAATTCGTTAAATACAATCACTGTATGTTTTGTAAATTAGTCAAACAAAATAATTAGAAGATTGCATAGAACAACAAATTTAGTTTAAATATAAACATACTCTAATGTGACAAGACTAATAATAAATATGAGAAATAAAATTCAACACAATACTTTCTAGTTAAATTATTGGTTAATATTTCACCTTCATAATTTTTTTAAAACTGTTTTCCGTGTAAAATAAAATGAAACGACAAACAATTTATGTATTATGGATATTTAAACTAGTGCCTACATTATGCATCATTACTAATATTTATAAATTAAAAAAATATATAAATAATAAAAATAAATATTATACTTGCAAAATCTGAGGACATTATTGGCCGAAATTTTTATTTATATACAAAACAAATAAGAGGAGGGATCAAGTTACACCTTTTTTTTTGACATATTTTGACACTTACCATTTTCAAAGTCCAAATAGTTGATCCAAACCGTTCAACATGATTGATATACTAAAATGTGCTTGGAGATCAAATTTATATTTTTTTGAATTTTTTTACTATTTATTAAGATGGTTACAAAATCGTTGTTTTCGGACCATTGAAAAACAGCGATTTTGTAACCATCTTAATAAATAGTAAAAAAATTCAAAAAAATGTAAAATTTGATCTCCAAGCATATTTTAGTATATCAATCATGTTGAACGGTTTGGATCGACTATTTGGATTTTGAAATCGAAAAATAAACCTATAAAAAAAGCAATGTCATGATGTGTCAAAAAAAAAGGTGAATTGGATCCCTCCTCAACAAATAATAAATTTAACAATCTATACAAATTTTTTATGAAATTCACAATCTATTCAAACCGATGACAGAGTCATCGGTTTCAGAAGCTAGAACTGTCAGAAAGCTAGAACTGATGACAATATCATCTGTTTAAGCCCAGCACGATTTTTGATGCTTTCTGTACACTTTTTGAAACAACGAACGACTCAGATTCAAACAAAAATGTAATCATTACATAGTTGCGGCAAATTAAAAATATCATCGGTTGCACGATTTTTTATGCTTTCTGCACACCTTTTGAAACAACGAACGACTCAGATTAAAATTTTTTGTAATGATTACACATGCAATATTTGTAATGATTACACGGCAAATTTAAAATAATTTTTTTTTATTTAATTAGAAAATATTTGTAATGATTTTTAATCTGACTCGTTCGTTGTGTTAATCTGAGTTGTTCGTTGTTTCAAAAAGTGTGCAGAAAGCATCAAAAATCGTGCAACCGATGACATTTTTAATTTGCCGCAACTATGTAATTATTACATTTTTTGTTTGAATCTGAGTCGTTTGTTGTTTTAATCTGAGTCGTTCGTTGTTTCAAAAAGTGTGCATAAAACATCAAAAATCGTGCTTGCCTTAAACCGACGACAGAGTCATCGGTTCTAGCTTTCTGAAACCGATGACAAAGTCATCGGTTTGGATAGATTGTGAATTTCATAAAAAAAATTGTATAGATTGTTAAATTTATTATTTGTTTTGTCTATAAATAAAAATTTCGGCATTATTGGCATTCATACTTGTTGACCCGACATTTTTATCCATGCTCATAAATTCATACAATTCGCCAACTCTGCCCATCAAATTCAAATTCTGTTAAAACTATCCAAACCGGTTATTTAATAGTCGGTTCCTAATTTTTATTAGAACCGACGGTTTAATAGCCGGTTTTAATAAAAATTAGGAACCGGCTATTAAATAGCCGGTTTCTATTTTTTTTTTTTTGAAAAAAGTTATAATTTTTTTATTTTTTATTAAAGTTTTAGAAATTTTTGATATGTTTCTTTGAAATTAGATATAAAAATATATAATTTAGTTTATTGGAAGGACTGAAACAAATAATCCGGATCAATATTTTTCAGATCGGATTTTTCGCGGCTGTAAGAAAAATTAAAATATTTTATTGTGTATTATTAGAAAAAATAAAATGGCCATAACTTTAGAAAAAATTGAAATGGATCAAGGGCCGGAAGTATCGTTTTTTAAAAAAAACTTTAAACGGCCATAACTTTGGCTAGGAAAGTCGAATTGGCGCGTACGACCTCAATTCGGAAAGGGGGGGAGGAGACGGTGGGGTCCGTCACTTGGGGTGCAACCTAGATATCTGACGAATCATAATCGCCAAAAAACGTCGTTTAGTTCCTCAAAAATTAAGTTTAAGATTTTTAGTGTCACAACTGAATTTTCTTATGTTGAAAAATATTTTTCAGCACAGAGAAATGCACCAGCAGCAAATGTAATTGCCACAGGAGAAGTCTCATAGAAGCATTTTGTTTTCCGGTTCGATTTCAAAGACTCGAAGGTACATGCTCTAGTAAACTAAATTTATGAACTTAATTTCCTGTAATTATAATATAGTTTACCGGTTCCATTGATCCTAAGAAGTGTAGGCGTTTCTTTGCAAATTAGTAGTAGTCTAGATAGGAACATTATATGGAATATATCACCTGATTTTGTCTTGAAAAGGTAAAGCATGTTTAGATAATTAGATTCGTGTATTGGTTTGAGTATCAGAGATATGCTTGTTTTGTGTATTTGCCTAGAAGTGACTTTTGAACGGAGATCAATTTATTTTTTTTCAATAACACACAATGAAATATTTTAATTTTTCTTACAGCTGCGAAAAATCCGTTCTGAAAAATATTGATCTGGGTTATTTCTTTCAGTCTTTCTAATAAACTAAATTATATATTTTTCTATCCAATTTCAAAGAAACATATCAATTTTTTTTTAAACTTTAATAAAAAATAAAAAAATTATAACTTTTTCCAAAAAAAGAAAAAGAAAAGAAAAGATAGGGACCGGCTATTTAATAGCCGGTTTCTAATAAAAATTAGAAACCGGCTATTAAATAGCCGGTTTGGATAGTTTTGATAGAATTTCGTTTTGGTGGGCAGAGTTGACAAATTTCAATGAACAGTGGGCATGAATAAATTGATTGGCAGAGAGGTCATTGTTCCTGATTGCATAGTTTATAGGCGAGATTGTTGAAATTAAAACTTCCAAGATCAACTTGTCACAAACCAATAATTTGAGGACCTCCCGTAATATTACTCGTAAATTATGAATTGCTTGTTTTTTAGTAGATAAATATTGTATAACTGTCCATCTGATGGCAATTGCATGAAGAACACACATATGTTTTAGACTTTTAGTTAACGAATGGGATCAAATTCTCGTATTTAATATTTGGTCAAAAATGTTTAGTCAGTCACAAGAAATTGATTGATTTCTCAAAATAATATTATTTGTTTTCTAAACATTTATTTGAGTAAATGTTTAAAGTTAAGTCATCAAACTATTTAATATTTATAAATAATTTTCATCAAAATTTTTTTTATAAATAATTATATTTTTCAGATTTTGAAACTCCAACCTTTCACAAAAAAAAATATTACATTTGTCATTTGTCACTAGATGAGCAGCTAATTCTCTTTATTTTCTAAACATTGCTAACTTTTTGTGACACTTGGCCTTGATTAGTCGGTATCATAGTGACAACTTAATAGTTCGGGAAAGATTCGGCAGAGTCAAAAATTCGTGATTCGGGTATAATTCGAGTATAATTCGGAAATAATTCGGAAATAATTTGTTTTTGTAAACACCAATTCGGGTATAATTCAGGTATAATTCAGGAATAATTCGGGAATAATTCGTTTTTGTACACAACAAATATTATACTAAAATACTAAAGTTGTAAAAAAAATGAGATTGTTTTATTCAGTTTAATTTTTTTATTAGTATAAAAATAGAAATTTTTACATAGACATGTTTATTTAACTGGTGCAATCCAGTATACCTAACTATACCAATCTAAAACCCCCTGGGGTGCTTGTATTTGCACATTTGCCTCAGACCTATCAATATGTCTCCATTTATAAATCATGTACTAGTTACTGATTCTAATTGGAGCTAGGCAGTAGCAAGATATATTTTGCTTTTTTGTCCATAATTGGTAGCACCTCATAAAAAACACAAAATTCTGAAGAAAAATTCAGAACCAAGTATACTTTTGCAAAGGCTTAAACTCACAACACAAAAATACAAAAGATGAAACAAAAATACAAAAGATGAAGCAAAACTCAATATAGCATCATGTCCATAACCCCACTGGTACTAGTGGTACCACTGTACCAGTACCACTACACCCACTGGTACCACTGATTCATTACATCTAATTAATTACAAATGCTAGAAGTCCAAAAAATAGTTATATAACTATCATCTTCCTAAAAGTAATTCTAAACTTTCATAATCATAATTAAAATCTTCTAAATATTACACTGAATCATCTAAATTAAATGTTGATTCATTCAAGCTTGCATCATTGGAAACTTCTTCAGCCTCAGATCCACTGTCTCCTTCATTTTCCTCTCTTGCAATTTCAAAGTCACCTTCATACGCATGAATTTTTGCAAGGTTAATTGGAACTGAGTCAGCTTTCTCTTTATCAACCATAACACGTTTAAAGTGATTGTTCATCCTCACATAAACAAGATCTTGTAATTTTTCTGGTTCTATCCGTTTCCGCTTTTTAGTATGAGCTACCTCAAAAGCACTCCAATTCCTCTCACATGCAGAAGAACTTGTAGGCTGACTCAGTACTTTGATGGCCATGTTTTGTAGTATAGGAACTGCACCACCCCACATATCCCACCATATCCCTGCCCCAAAATATTCATAAACAAAATAATTAGAATAAACAGAAACAAGATGTACAATGCACATGAACTTGTAAGCTGGAACAACACATTAAAAAACTTACTTGGATGAGATATGTGAAGAGAATTGATTGCCATGGGACTGAAAATGCTAGCATCCAAAAAATGATAATCCTTCAACTCTTTCATTATTGCAGCTCGTGCCTCTTCTGAAGGTAGAAGCTTTTTTACTACATTTTCTAAATCTTCTTTGATCTCTTTATTCATTTTTACTAATCCATCATAGAACAAATGAGGGTTTAAATAGGCTGCTGCTGCATACAAATCACATTTGAGAGATTTCTTGTACCTATCTTCTATGGCATTAAGGAAAGGTGAATAGTTCTCAGCTTCATGGTTAAAGAACTCCTTAATTCCTTCTTTTGCAAGTTTAATTGCAAAATAAATATAACCTGAAGATGAACCATCACCGTCAGCCAACCTTGAAACCTTCACAAGAGGCTCCATGGCACGAAGAAGGTCTCTCCCAAATTCCCAAAATGACTCTTGTTCTATGATCGCTTTAATATCAATACCTTCTTTGCTTTTACATGGAGCTAAACCCCGCCACTCGGGTGAAACGACCATGTATCGAAGTGCTTCCTCTTCTCTCAATATAGACTGCAAACACAAAAAGTTTGTTGCAAATCTAGTTACCCCAGGTTTTTTCAACTCTCTACCATCGGTCTTTGCTCTAAACATGTATGTAACATGTTGGTGCTTATAAACAAACCGAACAACTTTTCTTGCACACTCTAACACTGAACATACTCCACTAATCCCATCAATCTCCTTGAAAATGAGATTAAGACAGTGCGCAGCACAATTTACCCAAAATATGGTAGGATATTTCTCCTCAATCATCATACCAGCAGATATATAGTTTGAAGCATTATCGGAGACAAACTGCACTACCTTTTCAGCTCCAATGTCGTCTATCACTTCTGATATGAACTTGAAAATATATAGAGCATCTTTTTTATTCCCAACAGTACAAAGAGACTTGAGAAACACAACCCCTTGGGAGAACTCGCCAATAAATTCAAGTACGGCCTATTCTTAGAGTCGGTCCATGAATCAGACATGATAGTGACCCCGGATATACTCCAAGACTCTTTAATAGACCGAACATAGAGGGTGACTTCATCTTTCAATTCTGCCAACAATTTAGTTCTAGCTAACTCACTACTAGGTGGTTCATAACCAGGTCCAGCTCGAGCAATGGCCCTAACAGCTTCTCGAAAGTCAGGAGACCATAACAAATTGAAAGACAAATTATCATTCACAATGGAGAGAGCAATTTTCTTGTGTGCTTCTTTACTCTCAACTTTTTTTACCATAGACAAGATGGTTCTTTGAGCTAAGCCATTTACCTGTTGTCCATTACAAGCCCCATTTTCAGATTGTCGTTCAGACCCGACATGACCAGATTGGGTCGAAAACTCAGCAACCTTTCTCTTATTGCTGGCTTCTAATTCATGTATTCCCTTCAAGGCCAATTCTGTAACTGTTTGAGGTACCTTTGTACATGCCTTGACATCTTTACAAGCTATCTTTGCAAAATGATATCGCATTCTAGTTACTCCACTCGAGAACTTTATATCACAGAAGGTGCACCATACCACCTTGTCGGTCTCTTTTGAAATATACTCCCATAGTTTATCTTTCTCTCTTGGCATTTCTACAAAATCGGACACAAATTAGATGCTACATATTGGTACAATTTGGATAAGGTACAACACTAAAAATTTAAAATCAAAGTATACTGGTATTCAAAATAACGTAGCATTTAAAATTTGACACTTTGATAATTTGTCGGTTTAAGCGAAACCCACAAGCACCAAAGAAAATTGGACACTTTGATAATAAGCAAATTTGTTGCTATTTTAGCAAGGACTTTATGGCTTCATGCTAAGCGGGTACAAAGAAAAAGACAAATGTACTTGGCAGCTACTAATCGGTTTTGGTCAAAATCAATTGATCAATCTTAGACGGAGCTCAAATAGAAAGAATCAAAGGAAAAGGGACAGATGTTACCGCTTAGCATGATTTTCAATCAAAGTTAGAGAGAAATTAAGCTACTTAGTAGTTAGTACTTATTCGATTTCTTCTCGTTGTCACAGTCGCAATCTAGGGTTTTGAGAGAAAGAGAAATGACGGAGGGAAAGAATTCAACGAAGTCAGAAAAAAAATGATTTAGGATGATAAACGACGGAGCAACGAATTTTTCCGAACATAACGCTGTTAATTCGTAAAATTCGTAGAATTCGCGAATAATTCGCGAACGGAGCGTTTAATTAGCGAATCAATTTATTAAATGCGGATTGATCTGCTGAAGTCTCGGAAATGATTAATTCGCGAATTAAATCCGTACCGTGTTACTATGGTCGGTATCATGTTCATTATCAGCTCGCTACTTGACTAGAATTTTGTAGACAAGCATAAATATACATAGGATCCAAAGGATCCAAAGGCATCACTATTTGATGACATGCATGAGTAAATCTACAGTCAAAGTCAGAAGTGTTAAGCTGCTTTTAAAATTTTAAAAATAAATAAATCATGTATATTGAAATTGAATTGCTTTTTTTTTTTTAGTTTTTATATAATCTAGTCCTCCCATAAAATGCTGTGTGCTTGTAGTTTAACAGTCATAAATTTTTTTGTTTTGTATTTTTTTTAGAACAAGAATTTTATGTTGTAGTTGTAAAAATTTGAGTTTTAAGTTTTAGCTACCACACATTACATCACAAAGATGAGTAAGATTAAGTCGATTAATAACGATCTAAAATTGGTATTATAAACTTGTAATCGCCGGTATTTCACTCAATAACATTGACCCATTGGGGTGATGACAAAAAAAAGGAGCATAAAGAAAAATATTTTTGATCCGAATAAATGCGCAAAGTCGCTTTTGAGCTTTCTTCATATCTTAAAAATACAAGATAGCTTGATTTGCTGACCTTACTAGAAGGCTTGATTTGTTGACTTTACTACTTGGGTTTTGTAAGCTTCCACATTATTCTCCGAGCCCAGATCATTCATTAGATAAGCAATTGCCATCAAGAAAAAAACATATTCTCCTTTCCCAATGGTTTCCCATGGAATTTATCTTTTTTTTTTGGGGGAGGGGGGATCTCAAATTACGACGACCTCCTCTAAAATTCATAATATTATATTTACCCCTCTATATTGTAAAAACTAATAAAATTACCCAATTATTGTCTTTTCTATTAAAACTCGTTTTTAAATTTATAATGTACTTATTTTATCCTTTATTAGAAAAATATGTATCCTTGTTTAAGATAAATGTTAGTCATCTAATTTACATATTGTGAGAGCAAATGATTCATATTCTTACTTATAACGTGCCACAAATGTATGTTTAAATGTTACTATGTGCATGTGTTACAAGTAGTGAAATAAGTCATTTGCCCTCGAAATTGATCAATTAAAAGAATGAACCTTTTTCTTACACAGACAACATGTTTTTTAATTTTCTAATAAAAAGTAAAATGACAAAATTTTAAATAAGTTCTATTAAAAAAAAGACAATAAAATGGATTAATTTGTTAGTTTTCGAAATTTAGAGGGATCGATAAATATGATATTATGTATTTTAGACGAAATGTAGGTAATTTTGATATTTTGAGAGGATATACATGAAAATCTCACTTGTTAATTAATCCTGGAGCAGTGGAGCTAGCCTAATAGCTGGACAACCTGAGCTTTCATCCAGTAGTTAGTGGGTCACACCAAAGTTTAAGGGACTTTTCCAATCTTGACCAATCGAAGAGAGACAAGAATTGGAATATTTGATTGGATTTGGATTAGATATATATCATATATGCCATATGCGTGTAAGAGGAGAGTTCTCAAGACATTATTCAAACTTCAAAGTCTTCACAAAAACCAATCAAATTTGAATTAATAAAACAGCTGTGATTCAAGTCCTGACAGGATGCTTCGCTTGTTGTCATTTGTATAGTGAATTGATTTAGCCCCGGTCCATTTTATTTGACATGAGATAAAAACTGGTTGCAATTAATGTTATTCTGAATTCTGAAGTAATATATGATGACAAATTGATAATGAATTAAAAAATAATATTCTGTATTTGTCATCATTTAATTATCATTTGTCATTATTTTTTGAATTCATCATGTGTCATCATACTAAGTCTGTAGTATGATAACAACATAACTTGTGATGATTCAAAAAATCATCTATCCTACATAAATATATTATAAGCATCTAATAAAAAAATTATACCGGAAATTGATAAGTAGAGATCAGAGAATAATATAAATGATATTCATAGTCATGCCAATTTTAAAATATTTTTTGCCTAAATTAATATAAAGTGTATTTTTTTGTATAAAAATATTTGCTCGCACATTCTTAATCCTCAAGTCATCCACCATTCAAAATGCATCATGGGACAAATCTTATTCCTGCCTAACACAAATTCTATCTATCAATCTTATATAAATTCCAATTAATTATAAAATGAAATAAAAATTTAAATTTATACATGAAAGTTATGAACGATAATACAAAAAGAATATGATGTGCTTTGATTAACGAACTAACTAAAGACGAAAATACTCCGCACAACAATTATGGATTTGTGGGTGCCAAACCTTTTACATCAGTAGATGCCCTACAATTGTCATAAGAAATCCTGACTTACGCAAAAAAAAAAAAAAAAATACAAAATACAAAATAGTAAGTTCAAAAATGACTCAGCTCATGGTCCAATTGTATCTCACATTTTTATTTTCGATTTCAAATTTCAAACAGACGATTCAAACTTCTTAACACAGTATTTGGAGAGCAAATTTTATATATTTTGAAAAATGTTCATTATTTTTTAAGATAGGTACAAATCACTATTTTTCATAATTTTTGGACAATCTAAATCATTATAATAATGATTTGCACATATTTAAAAAAAAAAAACTAAATTTTGGTCTCTAAATAATGATTTGTAAATAAAAATATAGAGCACGATTGAAACATGAGGACAATGAGATATTTGAATCATCGTCATATTCAAAATACCAACTTGCGAGCGTGGACCTTGGAGATAAGGTTTCCCCAGAGAGCACCTCAATCACAATCAATGACTTATGACTACTTTCTGATAGTGATTGGAACTGGCAATTGGGTTAGTCCATGGATTATTGCATGTATAACTTCAACAAAATATTATAATAAACAATAAGTTCGAAGGAGAAAAGAAAGATAAATGAAATGAAGAACCCTCTGGTTGATTCATTCAAAACAATTCATAAAAACTACATCATGAGGATGAAGTGTCAAAATCATAACGCAATACTTATCCTGAATCAAAGAAGATAATTGTATATTCTATTCTCCTGAACTCAAATAGAGTAAACACTAAACATTGATTATCTATTTTGAATACTTATTTATTGTACAGAACAACTTCTCGTGTGTGCGTGTTTGTGTGCGTGTGTTAGGGGGGATGAGGGCTTGGTTCTTGCTCAAGTACTTATTGGTTTGAGATATTTTTTTAAATACAAACTAGCTTAAGATGCTATCATTATTTTTAATTTCCAGCTTTAAGACCACAACTCATATTAAAATTGCCAGAAGAAACAAGCAATAGAACACACCATTTTTTCCTCCCAAGGATACACATTAATATATTTGTTTAATAATTTTCAAAAATAGAAAAAACAACAAATAATTTGAATATGTTAGAAAGAACATCAAACAAAATATATAAAACATCTTATAATTTTGATGTAACATGACTCCGAAATATTTTTTAGGCGTGATTTTCCCAACTGTAAAAAAATTGAATTATTTCTTAGTATGTTACTGAAAAAAATAAAAAAGCTTTGGATATGAATTATTGATCCCAGTTCGAAAGTCACTTCCAGTAAATAAAGAAAATATGGTGGTCCTTCTAATACATTCAAATTCTAAGATACTCCATCTATTTTGAAAAAAAAATGATTTTCCATCATTACGAAATGTCAAATCAATTTTTTTAGAAAATAGATAGAGTATCTTACAATTTCAATGTATTAAAAGGATCACGATAATTTCTTTATTTACTTAGAAGTGACTTTTTAACCGGGATCAATAATTTAGATCCAAAGCATTTTTTTTCCAATAACATACCAAGAAATAGTTTAATTTTTTTTAAGCTGGAAAAAATCTTGCGTGAAAAATATTTCGGAGTCCTTCTAGTACATCTAAATTCTATTTTGTTTGATGTTTTTTTCTAACAAATTCAAATTATTAGTTGTTCTTTATATTTTTGAAAATTATTAAATAAATATATTAAAATTTACCATAATGAGTCAGCGGTCCTAGGAAATATGAAATTCTCCAAAAATAGTGGTATTTTGGTTTTTTTTTTTTTTTTTTTTTTTTTTTGTGGCTGGATATATTCAAAAATTTCGGCAAATATAGTGCGCAAATTGAACACGCTTTTAATCAAGGGACCCATGAATGCACCGCACCTGAGTGCATTATTGGTATGTTAAGGAAATAACCATGTGCTCGTTCCTGCCCCAAACCAAATCCAACCATGCGCCAATTTTGTCTCTACCTCATCACATTTCAAACTTCCAAATCAATCAGCACTCAGCAGGCAGCAGCGCCAACGGGTTTCTTACCTACAACTACAAATAAGGAAATAAAAATAATTCATAAATAAACAAATACTATTCTAGCCGCCTCAGCGTCTCGCCTTGTCATCTCTATATATACACACACCATGTCATCAATCTCTCTCCACATTCAGTTTTGAAATCAACGCAACTGCTCCAATTAGCAAACTTTCTAAGAGAGAAATTAAAAAGAGGATAATTTAGGAAAGCAAAGGGGGGAGAAATGGAAGGGTTGATACCGTTTGTCATACATGCTTTAAAGAAGAACAGAGAGAAGAGCCAGTACCGGTGTCTGTCTAACGGATCCCATGGTGGAAGCAGGAAGAAGCCGTTGATCGGGGAGTGGGACTCGGTGGATGAGGGATCATCGCATCACCGCCGGGCCCGATCTGAGTTTCCTCCAATTGGATCCGAATTCTTCTCTCCGGAACAAATGATGGGATCGTCTCGCAGCCTCAGGGAAGATCCGAGCTCGATTGGAAACTTCTCAACTATCACCAGAGCGAATAAGCGTAAATGATTTGCAATATTCACTTAGATTTTCTCTCAAGTCTGAATTGATGCTTTCAAGTGTAAAATTACTATTATCTAGTTGCAGTTTTGATGGTTGCTACCTTCAATTAAGGTGTTTTCATTTCTTTGTTTAATTAAAATCCCATAAGCGGGTAGTTGTTATGATATCTAAGGAATAAGGATTGAAGTTGTAAATACGATTTATAATTCTTAATAAATAATTTGTGCATGTGTTGAGGATCCTTTTTGTAGAAATTTCATGTTTTAGTCTGAAAAACTAAAGTATCGAGATTCTTGTAAAATATTGTTTTCAGAAAGTAATTTAATGGTCGGGTTGGCAAAGTTTATAGTATGTTTTGTTAATGTGTTATGGACTTCTGGGATATTTTAGTAATAAAAGTGGCAAAGTAAAGAGAAGGCGACACAAATTAGTATGAAAGCGTGAGATAGCGGTCAATGCATGATACTTTTTGTCGATTAATAATTCAATGCATGATGCCTTTTAAGTTCTTGTTTTTGTTTTTGTTTTTTGCACAAAGCCCGTAGGCAAGTTTTAGGCTTTAAGGATAATACAAATATGTAAAAAAAAAAAAAAAAAAGTCAGAATTTTTTTTATCCAGAAAAAGACATAATTATTGAAAAGAAGTAGCACTTATTTGGTGCTTGAATTTCCAATAAAAAAAGGGTTCATCGTATCATTAATTATCACTCCTTCATTAATGATACGGTGGAAGTATCCTCTTTATACTGGGATGGATCGTGGATCAGCAACTGGCAAGGGGGAATTGGAGTTGTCATAAACAGGGGTGATTCTCTGGTTTTATACAAACCAAAGGGTGTTTTTGCATGTTGCTTGCTGTGTTATGGAAGTTCTGGCATCATTAAAGGAGGGGGGCTAATGAAGTCACTAAATTGGGTGCACTTTTCACACAGATTGTCAGGAGTTGCAATTACTGATATCACAAAATCAGCCCCCTATTGAAGCTGAATGGCGAGCCTTTGTACAAATTCTGGAGTTAGGGCTTTTATTCAAAAACAACCCTGGTTTCCGTTGTCAGTTTATTGGAAGGAGGCAAAATACGCTGGCGGACTCACTTGCCAAGGAAAACTGTTATCACAACTGGGACATAACGGGACATACATTTCCTATTTTATTAGAAATTGGATAACTGAGATTATAAAGCAAAGTTACTGTCTCAGTTGTTTGCTCTGGACTTAGTGAGCGGGAGGTGCTTTTTTTCAATCACATGTAATTTCTGCTTTCTGAAAAGCAATCCCTGTAACTGGTCTACGGGCGTTTCAACAATAAAAAAAAAACACAATGTTATATTCAAATATTCTGAAAATATTAAAAAAAAACTTAATTATTGATTCGGTACTTTTAAATACTTCAAAATAATAAAAGGGAAAAATAATCTATCTACTTTCCGGTATTTTATTTTTTATATTTCTGAAAAGTAAAAAAAAAATCAGCTATGTCGTGATTGATGAGGGGAGGGGGGGAGGTAGTGACGCAATATTGGTCCAAATTTTAATTCGCGTGTCAGGTTTTGTTTAATTTAGTGAGATATTGAACAATAAGAAAAAAAAACTTATTTTGATATCACTTGATGCTGACTCGTCTCAAACTCTACTCTGTGTGTATATATTTTGTTTGATTTAGTGAGATATCGAACAATAAGAAAAAACTTGTTCTAATACCACTTGACACAAACTATTCCCGAACTCAACTTCGCTAGTTACAAATTTTAAAATAATTTAGTAAAATTAAAAGCAAATATTGTGCTAAGAAAGAAAGAAGAGATATCATAAAAAAAAAAATTAAACTATCTTTTATCTCAACATTCTCCCTATATAACATATAACATGAAATATTGAAAAACCTAAACATTAACTGCAATATAGAAAATATATAAACATAAATAATATAGAAAATATGCAAATTAACTTAGGAAATTTGTAAATATGAATTGTGAAGATAAAAGCAGCTGCACTCTTCCCAAAGTGAGTTCGAACTCAAATCCGAGTCCTACTCAAGTTGATTCGTGTCAGGTATTGTAAAAGCACAGAGTGACAGGCATATGTACCGGCACGCACGACTAAAGACATGGCACAACATTGCAAGTCTTATTAGATGTGCAGTGTCCAGACGTGCCCGTATTGTGTCCTTAGCTGTGTCCAGACGTGTACCGGCACGCACGACTAAAGACATGGCACAACATTGCAAGTCTTATTAGATGTCCAGTGTCAAGACGTGCTCATACTGTGTCCTTAGCTGTACTTTGTTGTAATTTTTCTAAAATCAGTACATTTAAACACGACACATCTAGACACACGAATACAACACGGCATGTCTAAATTTTGGCACGGTACGTCTGGACACATATACAACTGGCCACGTTTAAAAAAAATCATTTTTTTTACTCCTTAAAAATATTTTCTCATGTTATATACGAAAACATAAATAATAAAAAATATTAAAAAAACTGAAATTTACAAAAAAAAAAAATGCAATTTAAATATTTTTTTTACTTTTTTGGCATTTTTGAGATTTTTTTAAACATTATCATATTTTTTTAAAGTAAAAAATTACCAAGACAAAAACCAACACGTAATCTAAGCACCAGCACGGCACGTCGTATCAAACCGTATTGGGTGTCGTTAAACGTACTATGTTTTTTTTCCAGTCCTATTTGGCACGACCTCGTTCCGAACAAGCCAAAATATAATATGTCGAAAAATGACACGGTATGACTGCAATAATCTAGCTGAGGGACTCAGACCTTCTAATCAAGAATCTGTAATTTTTATACGTATACCAAACTTATGTAATACGTTCTTGATTATAAAAAGTTAACATCAAGACCTAATGATTGTTTGCTAAATTATTTTCCAAGATGTCTTAGCTTCAAATTTAATTAATTAATCGACAACATTGATGCCAGCAGAGAACCCGCCTTGTTGGCAACAAATCCGAAATTAATAATATAATATTGTTTAAAATAGGAATACTATGTGTTTGTGTAATTATGTGTGTGTTAGGGGCACGAGGGCTTGGTCCTTAGAATTTATATCCTCTCCGGTATCGTAAAAGGGAATCTTTTAAAATTAGTAGATTTGAACCATTTTTTAACCTGATACTAATTTTAAAGGGAATTTCAACATTTTTAATAGATATCAGATTGAATTTGATACCGAATTAAGTAAATATTGGCTATCACACTGTGCAATACCTGAGAGCCCGCTTGCTTAAGTAATTATTGGTTGAGATAACTTTTTAAAATTAAAACTACCTTAAGATGCTAACACTATTTTTAATTTCCAGCTTTAGACTAATGGTACAAGTACAACCCATATTAAATTTGCCAGCAGAACCAAACTAAAGAACTGAGCGCATTTTTTTTTCCAACTAAGGATATACTAATTACCTACAAGATGTTCTAAAAAAATTGTTAATAAAAATAAGAGATCGACTATTTAATATTTATAAATAACTTTTTATTCAGTTTTTTTTTTTTTGAAATCTCACACGAAGAACATAATTCTCAAAATTTATCCACTATCAAATGTGCTTAAAATACCTAAAATCAAGAGGAATCCGCACACACATTTTTTGTTTTGGAGTTTCACACGGTCTGTAGGCCCAGTTACGCTATTTCCTGGATCTGCACATTTGAAGATGATCCTACCCTTTGCCTCCTGGAACCAGGACTCTACTTTTCTAAATCTAACCATTAAATTTTTCTTATGCATGAATTTTAACACAGATGAATGATTTGATTTGGAAAAGCAAGATCTGCTTGCTCATTTGACAAGTAGCGGAGTCGGTTCCTTGGAATTCGCATCCTCTGAGATATCTCAAACTTTGCGTGACTTCTTGGAATATCTCAATCGTTCAAATACATTCTGCACGAATCTCAAAGCTCAAATAATACTGGCCCCCTACGGTTCCCCGAATAGACACCGGACATGTCGGTCACACAAAAATTGAGATATCTCAAAGGATACGCACCCGGGTGCCCGCCCCCCCCCCCCCCCCCCCCCCCCCATACAACCTTGCCTGATTCAAACATATTCAAAACCAATGATTCAAGTGCAGTCAAATATAATGCACAAATTTAACACGGTTTTGATCAATGGGCTCATCAATGCACTGCACCTGTGTGCAATTTGGGTCCGTTAAGAAATAAAACCATGTGCTCCTTTTAGAATCATCAGCGCTCGCCAGTCGCCAACGGGTTTCTTACCTCCAAATAAGGAAATAAAATAATCCATAAATAAACAAATACTATTTAAGCCGCCACAGGCCACAGCCCAGCGCCTCACCTTGTCATCTCTATATATAGATTATAGACCCACCATGTAATCAATCTCTCACTCCACATTCAACTCTGAAATCAACAGATAGCTGCTCCAAATTAGCAATCTTTCTAAGAGAGAAACTAACAAGAGGAAAATTTTAGGAAAGCAAAGGGGAGAAATGGAAGGCCTGATACCGTTTATCATACACGCTTTAAAGAAGAACAGGGAGAAGAGCCAGCACCGGCGTCTGTCAAATGGGTCCCACGGTGGAAGCAGGAAGCCATTGATTGGGGAGTGTGACTCGGTGGATGAGGGATCATCACATCACCGCCGGGCTCGATCTGAGTTTCCTCCTATTGGTTCCGAATTCTTCTCTCCGGAACAAAGGATGGGATCGTCTCGCAGCCTCAGGGAAGATTCAAGCTCAATCAAAACTATCACCAGAGTGAATAAGCGTAAATGATTTGCAATATTCGCTTAGATTTTCTCTGAATTGATGCTTTCAAGTGTACAATCACCTATTATCTAGTTTTAATTTTGAAGGTTGCTAGTTTCAACTTTCAATTAAGGTGTTTTGATTTCTTTCTTTGTTTTAAATCCCAAAAGTGGGGAATGGTGTGATTAGATGTTATGATGTTTAAGGAATGAGGATTGAAGTTGTAAATAAGATTTATAATTCTCAGTAAATAATTTTGCAAGGTTTTAGGGATCTTTTTTTTGTAGAAATTTCAAGTTCTTAGTCTGAAAAACTTAACTGTATTGTTCTGTTAATAGTGGAGCTGATAACTTGCACGTTAAGGATTGATATCCTTGTAAATTAGTGTTTTCAGAAAGTAATTTAATGGTTGGGTTTGCAAAGTTATAGTATGATATGTTAATGTTATGGACTTGTTGGGATATTTAAGTAGTAAAAAATAAGTAAAGAGAACGCGACAAATTAGTATGAGAGCGTGAGGTGGCGGTCAATGTATGATACCTTTTGTCGAGTAATAATTCAATGCATGAGCTTGCCAAAAAAAAAAATCAATGCATGATGTCTTTTAAGTTTATAATACAAACATGTAAAAAATAATGAGAAGGCGGTATTTTTTTTGTTAAGAAAAAAGACAATTATTTAAATGGAATAAACATTCTGGTCTTGAATTTTCAGAAAAAAAAAAAATAGAATGTTATGGTATGGTGGAGGATGAGAAGGGGTATTTTACGTAGCATTGATACGGTGGAGTGATTTTTGATTCAGATGTAGAGAAATTGAGGTAAAAATTAACTACAAATTACTCTACTGTAGCATTGATGCGGTGGAAATTCCCTCTCATTCCGGAGCAGCTTGGGTACGATGTCCATCGGATTCAAACTGAGTTCGATAGATTATATAACCGTCTGATCTACTTTAAGATCCATGCGTTATGCTTTAATATCGGTGTGCATTGGCTTTAAGATCTGTGCGCACATATCTTAAAGCGGATCGGACAGTTATGAAACCATCGTACTCAGTTTGGGTCCGATGGGCATCGGACCCAAGCTGCTCCCCTCGCATTCTCCTCCGTATCAATGGTACGGTGAAGTGATATTTTGATTCAGACAAAGAAGAATCTAGGTAAAATATCATTTCAAATTACTCTTAGGTAAAATATAATTTCAAATTACTCCACTATAGCATTGATACGTTGGAAGTACCTCTCTCATCCTTCATCGTATAATGTTAGTATTATGGGGTTTTTTTTTTTTAATTCAAATACTTTGGTGCTAATTTTGAATTGAATCATTCAAAAGAAAAACCGAAGAAAGTGCACATTTTTAATTTATTAGTTTCATGAGCCCTTTGTCATTTGTCAAGACTAAAAAGAGTCAAGATTCGAGACCTTAAATGAAAAACAATTACGTTTAATTGTTCCACCTTTTAATTGTGCATGCTGGTTTGCACATAAATTTCACATGGAAAGACCGTGACATTGTTAGAACCATTGTAATTTCTTTTTGAAGGCTTGTGTATTCCAAATGTTTTATTTTTAAAATATAAAAAAATGAAATGTCAGTAATGAATTGTTTTTTCGTTCCATAACCAAAGTTGAATTATTAATTCAATCTCTAGCTATCACACTGAAACTAAGTGTTATATTAAAATATTCTGAAAATACTTAATTATTGATTCAGTACCTTCAAATACTCAAAGACAATAGAAAGAAAAAATAATCTATCTGCTTTCCGATGTTTTATTTTTTATATTTCTAAAAAGTAATCAAGAAGTATCAAGCTTATGTAATGCGTTCTTGCTTTCAAAAAGCTAAGTTAATAACCAAATGATTGTTTGCTAAAATTATTTTAAATACGTCGTTAGCTTCAAATTAAATTAATTGATTGATGACACGTTGATGCAAGCAGAGAAACCCGCCTTGTTGACAATAACTAATCCTGAATTAATTCTGAGATAATTTTTTAAAATATTTTTTTTCCTAAGATGCTAATATTATTTTTAATTTCCGGTTGTAGACTAATGGTACAACTCGTATTAAAATTGTCAGAAGAAACAAGCAAAAGAACTGAGAGCATTTTTTTCTCCTAAGGATATACTGATTCCTACAAGATGTTATAACTATTTAATATTTATATATTTTTTTTATTCAAACTTTTACGACCTCTCAGACAATGAACACAGGTCCTTTAAATTTTATCTTGTACAACTTAAATGAAGAGGCATTCAAATATATTCAAAACAGTAATGTAAAAAATCGGTTGTTTAAATCAATTAATTTGCCGATTAGTCTATGGTAGCAATCTAACTGTCATGGACTTTTCTAACTAATCAACTAATTATTTCTAATTATGACGATTATTTTCGATTAATCGCTTGACAGTGTCTGATCTATTCGACGAACGCTTAATTTAAGTGCAAAACCAATAATATAAGTGCAGTCCCGTATAAAACGCAAATTTAATAACACAGTTTTGATCAATGGACCCCATCAATGCACCGCACCTGCGTGCAATTTGGACCGTTAAGGAATTAAGCATGTGCTTCTTCCAGGTTCCTGCAATCCTGCCCCAATTAAACTAAATAAAACCATGCGCCAATTTTGACTTTTGTCTCTACCTCATCACATTTCAAACTTCCAAATCATCGGCGCTCGCCAACGGGTTTAATTTTAGAGTCCACCTAGTTGTCTCCTATGAAACGTTCCATATCTGTTCTCCAGATAAAAAGTAGTTAAAATAGCTAAAAACAAACAAAAGCACGTAAAACCGCTCAGAAAACGCGTTAATTCCGCAAAAGACAATCGGATGGCAAAAATTATTCAACCATCAATACAAATGTATTCATTATGCTGCCAAGAAGTATTCAACCATGGTCTGCACATTAAGAACGGCAAAAGTCATTCCAACGGCAACCCGGGGAGAACGCAAACGTCCACATCAATACCGTACTTAACTGTGAGGACCATTAACGCCCTTTGAAAGCAACAGAGAAGGTAATGCACACTTTAAAGAAGTATTCAATTGACATATTCAATCACATTAAAGAAGTATTCAACAGAAAACGATTCTCATATGACCACAGTAAATTATTCACATAAGTTATTTATCTTTAACCTTAAAGTATTCAAGTGTAATGGACAAAGTATTCACCTTTTATGAGTATAACATATTACTCAGTAAAAATTACCCTTAAAAAAACTATCAGAAAACACTTCTCATAAAAGTATTCATCTGTTTTGGCCAAAGTATTCAATATAAACCATACAGTATTCACTTGATAAGTATTTACTAGAAAATACTCATTCAGCAAAAAAATCACACTTTAAAAATATTTTTCAAGTGTGAATTAAAACTAACTGCACATGGACATACATATTCAACTGACATATTCAACCACATTAAAGAAGTATTCAACAGAAAACATTTCTCATATGATCACAGTAAATTATTCACATAAGCTATTAATATTTAACCTTAAAGTATTCAACTGTAATGGACAAAGTATTCACCTTTTATGAACATCACATATTACTCAGTAAAAATTATCCTTAAAAAAATAAATACGAGTTAAGAAATTAACTTCAAGTACAATCAGAAACTACAATTCAAATAACAAGTTAAGACACAAACAATTCCAATAAATCCTAAACCTACAATCAGTAGATACGAGTTACGACTCAAACAATTCCAATCACAAACTACAATTAAAATAAGCAAATACAATTCTAATTTTTGACAATGCTAACTTCAAACAACTTCAAACTTCAGATCATTTCCTTCGTCTATCAGCATCCTAAAAGTTAACAGGACCCGTTCCACGCTGATCATCCGCTAAAAATTTTCACAAATAAAAAAGAGTCAGTTTCATATACTGTCAAATTTTAAAATAAAAAAATCATTCTTAACATACAAGTATTCATCTCATTCTGTCAACATAAGGACAGAATAATACATGATACACAGTTAATGTATTTAACCAATGCAATGAAGTATTCAACAACAATGCAACATGTATTCATTAGATCAAAATATTGATACCAGAACTTGAATGACACACTGCAAGATATTCATACTTATAGGGACATGTATTCATCAAACACCATATATTCACTGTTTATGCATCACATGAAATTTAAAAAAAAATTGACATAAGGATAACCTGGTTGAACAAAGTATTCATTCAGAGCACAAAAAATAATAGTGACCAAAGTATTCATCCAGAACTTCAAAGTATTCAACACTAACATGTAAGTACTTATCCAGATTATATAAAGTATTCTATCACCATTCAGACAACTTGGTATTGACAACCATAAGTATTCCTACAAGACTGCTAAGGTTCAATGAGTGCAGATAGAGTACATCAACATATCTCCTAATTTCGATGCTCATTTGTTTTGCTTCAAATACGCTCTTAGGCTTCAATTAAATAACTGGTAACAGGTTACACATACATCAATTATTTAGAAAATAAAGAGAAGGAAAAACCAGTATAGTTCAATTTAGCTATCATGCGCCAACTTGGCAATGTGTGGGCAATTTTAACCTCCTCCCTTGAATTGTGTCTAACTCTAAAACCATCAACTCTTCTCATCAGACTCCATGTTTCCATTACTTGTACGATACGCACGCTACGTGGTAGCAACCGATAGTACGACACTGCCATTTCGGTAACACTCACCTTCAACCAGATAAATAAGCTTTCTCAACCCACATCTCTACAAGAAATGTACAAACAAAAGGAAAGAATAGTTAGATGAGTGAACACAGAGCCAATTCTTAACACTAATACCTTCACAAACTAAGAATTATATCAGATGAGTGAAAGGCTTGGATGAGACAGGAATTCCTAAAGCTACATGAATCCTACTCATACAGATTTAACAAGTATGCATGGTGTCTTTTCTTTTCATAAGAGTCATTTTATCTTATGCATGAGGTCTTTTCTTTGCATAAGAGTCATTTTATTTTATTTTAGCTCTTTAGGATCTAGTCATTTGCTTTAGGTACCAACTGATTTAATGTACCAGTAGCAACTGTTTTTATTTACTAGTAACTGTTATTTACATTCCATAACATTTTGACATTGTAATATGTTTGATTAGTAATAAAAGTAGTGTCCACGGACTGTTCCTAAAAAAAGAGAGGAAAGAACGGTCTAACTAAAGCATGTTGTACTACATTTTCAAGTTCAGAATTTAGATTGTGAAGTATATACTTCTAAGCTTAATTTATGATATCTGTATATGTTATCTCTAATACATCCTCTTAAGTTATCTACATTTTTTCTTTCTACAATAAAATCAAGCACGTATTCCTTCTTAATCTGCCTATGGCGCGCAATCCAAAGTCTGTCTTTAACCGACAACCATCTAACCTAAGAAAATGATACCAATGAAATTTTGAGAAGAAGTTTCAGTTGTTGGAATCGCTAAGATTCTTCATATGCTAATAACAAGATCCTTATTCCTTACCTCTATAGTATATGAAAAATCTAGATCAGCTTCGCAAGTCCGACGGCTAGAAGCGACCCATCGGTGATGAATCGTGCAGTCGAGACCAACTTCTTGAAAGTAATGCGATGTAAAATCGCTCTCGAAGGCATGCTTATGAGATAAACACGGCTTTTGTCGGTGGAGTCGGCAACGAACAAGAGTCGACCGTCGTCTGACACGGCAATCCGGGAGAGATCGGACTCAAAAGGGAAGGTGATGGAGCGCAAGTTTACCAGATCAGAAACGATGATGCGATTACCAGCCAACGAAAGGAGAAAGTCACCGGAGATCCATGTCGCGGCGGAGGCGTAGGTTTGACGAAAATGAAAAGGGTGGAGGCAGATTGCGATTTAGGTTTGTTTTTTTCCTTTCTGAGAAAGGGGATCGGACAAGAAAATTTTGTTTTCTTAGATTTGAGTTTGAAGATTAATTATTAGAGGTTTGAGTTTGACGGTTAACAGTTGGGGGACGATTGGGGAGAAAATATAATTACCCTTAATTTTATCATATCCTAAAGAAAAAATAAATTGCAAATCTGTCATCCACTTATTTTAAGCTGCCCTAACCGCTGAGAAAACCAGCAGTTGTCTTATTTTTTTTCTTTCTAAAAATTTAAAAAGATATGACGCTTATAAATTTTATTATAAAAACATCGGTATTTTTATATCGAACATCGCAACAATTTTTTTGCATTGAAACAAAGATACATTGTGCTAGAATTAACCATAATATAAAATATTAGCATATCATTAATGTTTTTGCATTGAAACAGTGATCCATTTGTGTTGGGATTAACCAGGGTATAAACATTGGTGCATAATTGATGTTTTTACAATAATACATCGGTGCACTTGTGCTGAGATTAATCAAGATATAAAACATCAGCGTTTCATCAATAACACATTGTTCCAAACTTTAAATAACCGTGTGTGTTAGTCGGAAACTTCGATTTAAGTGTTTAATGACAATTCAAAGTTTGTGAAGAGACAAAGAGCCTGGAATCCTAGGCGTAAGCCTTTAGACATCAGATGAATCATTATTGCAAAAAAAAAAAATGTTTAGGACCTCAAAACTTCAGTTGAAGTTGCTTCTGCTGTTAATTATTTATTAGAAAAAAAAACTTATTTTACAATAATAAACATTCTAAAATTGAGTATTAATATTACAAGAAATGAAGAGCATCATTTACTCTCATTTTTTAACTCAAACTAATACAATATTTCTATTTTGCTCTGTCATTTAGTTAGAGTTATATATTATAATGTTGATATTCATCATTAAAGAAGTCAATTGATGAATAATTTTACTCTCTAATTAATCTTCCATCTATTTGGTTTGAGAATAAAAAAGAAAAGAAACGATAACTGCTGGCTTTCTCAGCGGTTGGACATTTAAAAAAAATATATTAGGACATTTGTGTAATTTTTATAATTGAATAAAAATTTGGGGTTTTCTTACCGCCAAATAAGGAAATAATTGTTTTTTAAGGAATAACGATTGTATTGATATAAATAGAAAGTTTTTTTACATCCCTGCTGGTACGAGGGCTCTCTGTAGTCTGTACAGTCTATTTCAAAGCGTAAAAATGAAATAAGGAAATAAATTAATTCCTTAAATAAATAATACTATTCAAGCCGCCGCAGCGCCTCACCTTGTCACCTCTATGTATATACACACCATGTCATCCATCTCTCTCTCCACATCCCTCACATCCCTTCAAACTTGAAAACTTTGAAAACCCAACATACATATAACTGCCCCAAATTAGCAACCTTTCTAAGAGAGAAACTAAAAAAGAAGAAAATTTAGGAAAGCAAAGGGGAGAAATGGAAGGTTTGATACCATTTGTCATACATGCTTTAAAGATGAACAGGGAGAAGAACCAGTATCAGTGTCTGTCGAATGGGTCCCATGGTGGAAGCAGGAAGAAGCCATTGATCGGGGAGTGGGACTTGGTGGATGAGGGATCATCACATCACTGCCGGGCCCGATCTGAGTTTCCTCTGATTGGATCACAATTCTTCTCTCCGGACCAAAGGATGGGATCGTCTCGCAGCCTCAGGGAATTAGATCCGAGCTCGATCGGAAACTTCTCAACTATCACCAGAGCGAATAAGCGTAAATGATTTGGAATATTCGCTTAGATTTCCGACGCTTTCGAGTGTACAATTACTATTATTTAGTTGCAATTTTGAAGGTTGAAACTTAGTTGCAATTAAGGTGTTTAATTTCATTGTTTGTTTCAAATCCCATAAGTGGGGAATGGTGTGATTAGTTGTTATGTTGTTTAAGGAATGAGCATTGAAGTTGTAAATAAGATTTATAATTCTTGGTAAATAATTTTGCGAGGGTCTTATTTTGTAGAAATTCCAAGTTTTAAGTCTGAAAAACTCAATTCTATTTTTTCTCCGATCTGTTTTGTTATGTTAAAAGTGGAGCTGATAACATTAACGCTTGCACGTTAAGTATTGAGATCCTTGTAAATTAACATTTTAAGAAAGCAATTTAATGGTTGGGTTTGCAAAGTTATTAGTGTGTTATGGAAATAAATCAACTGTTATTCTCTTAACAGCAGATTTGTTTCCGTATGTTATGGACTTGTGAGATATTTTAGTAATAAAAAAAGTAAAGTGAAGAAAAGGCGACAAATTTGTATGAGAGCGTGAGGTGGCGGTCAGTCAATGCATGAAACCTTTTGTCGAGTACTAATTCAATGGCATGCATGAATTAGAGCGTGAGAAGGCGGTCAGTCAATGCATGATATATACCTTTGTTTTCCTCGAAAAAAAAAATTCAGAGGCAGTACACACGGCTGGCGCCCACAATATTCAATTTTTAATTTTTTTAGTTTAAAATAAATTGAGTTACTTTAGGGGATTTAAAGGCAGTGCACAGTGCACACGGCTGGCTAGAATTTCTGATCAAATTAAGTTAGTTTAGGGGATTTGTCCTTCTGCATTATAAAAAATTAACTTCATGACCAAATGATTGTTTGCTAAAATTATTCTCAAGATGTCGTAAATTCAAATTTAATTAATTAATTGACAAATTGATGCCTGCACAGAACCCACCTTGTTGGAACCTAATCCAAAATTATCTGTTGGAATTTTTTCTAAATTTTTTTTAACTGCTGAACTAACCGACATGTGGACCCTACTGGCATTCAAGGTCTCTAATGAGCACAAATAGCAAGTAAGGACAATACTAATTGTCTAGTCCGGATAAATTAATAATAACATTTTAAACTCGGCCTTTTTTTTTGGGAATTAATTTGATTTTTGATAATGGTTAGGCTTGGGAACAAAATCTCTCCATCTTGCTTGTCTCACCACAACTTTAATGATTGATTTATTCTTGTTCTTTTTCCAAAGTACGTAGTTTAAATCTATACTCCATACAACTGATTGAGCTCGAAGATCTCCGAAACATATCAAATTATCAAATAATTTTAATCATTGGATCAGCTAATAATCAAGTCAGATTTAATTAAATTTCTGAAAATTATTAAAAATTTTATTAATATACGTTCATCCATTATGAGGTATACGTAATTTAATGTATGAAGTTAATTATGTCATTGTGTAATCTATATTTAAATTTTTAAATGATTATTTATGTAATATTTTACTTGATAGTATTTGTCTTATTTTTTTCAAAAAAAAAACATTATATTTTTTGGGCAAAGAGCCCAAGATAGCTCTAGTTTACACAGTGTTCTAAATAGCTAGCTATAGCATAGCTATGGCGGTTTTGGACCCCATAAGCTAAGCTACGGAGTAAAACTGCGCTGTTCGAGCTACGGCCGCTATAGCGGTAATAGCGGTCCACTATAGCGCATAGCGGATAGCGGAATAGCGGTCCGCTATGCTACATGGGCTTATTTTTCTATTTTTCTCAATTTAAACGGGCTTTGTGTCTCAGTCTGACTAATCCAAAGAATGGTTGATTTGAATATATAGTAAAATGATACTTAATATATGGGATCCAGATAACTGTCCCCGCACCCTCATCCCCCCTCTATCCCCGCACTAAAAGACAAAAAAGTTCGCACTAAAAGACAAAAAAATCTGGTTCCGCATAGTATTAACATCTATATGTAATGTATTTACAGTGCATCGAACAAGTATTTAACTCTATTCATTGGAGTATTAACTGTCTGCCCAACAGCGAAACAATATATGTCCCCACAAAAATTTAACATATCTGTCCCCTCATCCCCGCACTAAAAGACAAAAAAAATAAGTTCCGACATTTACGCCTCCGCACTAAAAGACAAAAAAAATTAGGTTCCGACATTTGATGTTTAAATTTCATGCAGTATTTAACTCTATTCATTGGAGTATTAATAGTGCATCGAAGAAGTATTTAACTCTATTCATTGGAGTATTAACCGTCCGCGTCCAACAGCGACACAATCTGTCCCCGCAAAAAATGACAAACTAATGTTCCCGCGTCCCGCACATCAGTATTTAACTTTAGGAATGTTAATATTTAACATTATGAACGTTAGTATTTATCTTTAAAGTCAAAAGTATTAATCTCTAAAATTATAAATAAGTTGCATGGATTCTATTTAGCATCTTATATCTTAGTATTTAATTTTATACACATCAGTATTTAACTTTAGGAATGTTAATATTTAACTTTAGAGGAGTTAGTATTTAACAGGGGATGAGAATGTGGGGTTCTATATAATTACTCTTAACAATTAGAGATAGTGATAATAATATCTATCAATCTGTAATTATTGTCCCCACACCACCATCTCCTCATATCCCTCTACTAAAAGACAAAAAAAAATTAGTTACCGACAATTTGATGGTTTAAATTTCCTGCAGTATTTAACTTCAGTCTTTAATGTATTTACCGTGCATCGGTCTAGTATTTAACTTCGCTCATTGTAGTATTAACAATTGGTGTCCAACAGCGAAAAATATTGTCCTCCCACTAAAAGACAAAAAGTTAGTTAGCAACTTATCTTTTTAGGCCTGCGGGGATGAAGAGGGGATGAGAATGGGGGGTTCTATATAATTATTCTAATATATGCTAGTAAGATATTTTGAATAGAAAATGTATCGATAGTTTATGAATTATAGAATTAGAAATATTTTGAATGACAATTTAGACTTTGTATTAGTTCAATATAAATATTAGAACTTCTTAATTAATTTGGTGTTTTTGTTACTTTATAAGATTTTATAGATAATGTTCATTATTAGTTGAAATGTAAAATATAATTTTAAAAAAAAAAACGCTATGTAGAAAAGCTTTTGCTATAGCTCCGCTATTTGCTATAGCTTTTTTTTTTCGTCTCCCCGCTACGCCGCTATAATCGCTATTTAGAACCTTGAGTTTACATAATCAGCGATACTTTCTGGATATTGTTGATTCTTCAAACTCCTTTTTTGGAATGTTAAACTCATATTTATCTCTTCTGATATTTTAATACCCTGTAGATATTCACAATTTCTACGGTTTCAAATGCAAAAAATAGCATAAAATTAATCAACAAAGTAGAAGAAACAGAAAATAACAACACTTCATAATCCTCCCAACTTTCAAACTGATATTACTTTTCAAACTACTCAGAGGACGCTTGAGATCCCAAAACAAGAAACTGATAATACTTTTCAATCTATTCGGTAGCTGCTTGAGAAGCAAGAAAGAAATCAGCAAATTGAGATTGAAGACCAAATAAGTAAATATCTTGTAATTTTCTTTATATGAAAAGGCGAATAATGTTATTTTTTGCAAAAATTATATATTTTAAAAGACAAAAATTATATATTATAGGAGGCGTAAAGATAAAGTACCTCTAAAGATAAAGTATCAATTTATAGGAGGCGTAAAAATTCCAATTATATATTTTTTGCCCTCTACTTCCCTCAGCCACTTGTATCACAAACTGATAATTCCTTTTAAACTACTCAGTGGTAGCTTGAGAAGTATCTCTACAAAAAATACCAGAAACTGATATTATTTTTCAAAATACTTGGTGGCCACTTGAGATACCAAATCAAGAAACTGAAACCGAAACCAAATCAATCATCTATATCGCAAATAAAAAAGATATAGATAATACTTATCCCGCCCAAAATTGACATCTATTTTCCAATTCCAAAAGAAACTATGAAAAAACTACATTGAGAGACCCATTATGCCCAAATAAATTTGAAAACTGGCTCTAAGGACTCATAAACAAAGAGAAATAACAGTATGACTATAACATAAACTATCAACTTCTAAAAGCTAACATACAAACTGAAAAAATGAGCAGAGGTGCAATTTAAGTTTCTCTATTCTATTCAAAAAGCAGAGGTATCTTTTAAATTTAATTTATTCACGGCTTTAAGTAAAAGTGCCAATCTAAATCTAGGCAACATATCAGGTTTCTCATATGAAACTCACCAGAGATGGTGAGAAAAGAATTTGGCTTTATCTCATGCTGAATCATAGCTGCCATTTTGCCTGAGTTGTTTAGCTGGGTCTCCACTGTGGTTTGTGGGTTAATTGAATATAACCCACCTACAGTAAAAGTACTCTCATTTGTAGAGAACTTGCGCACAAACTCAGCCACGGCTGTGGCTTTTTGCTTATCATCAAAATGCTGCACATAAGCAGCTTTAATTGTGTCTCCTTTATCGGTCCTGGTAAGATGTGAAAAATATTAACATAACATTTCATAAACAAAAAATTTGCAAATAAAAAGAGCCCCTGGATTATAAAAAAAATTACCTAATAATATAAACAACTGCTGTTTTGGAAACAAGTCCGTACCAGTAGTTGCATGCTTAATGCTTCAGATGCAATTGAATGGGAATTAAAGATAACTCCATAACCAGATTCTTTTCATATAGCTTCGATTAGTTTGTCTCGAAACACGGTAGGCCAGTTTATTTCTTGGCTACTGCTGAAAGAAAACAAAACATTAAAGGACTGAATGATAAATCCTGATAAGTTGGGACCCTTTGGCAGATAATTTACAAAAGAGGATCTTCTGTATCAGGAGATGTATATGAAGATACGAGAAAAGCACCCTACAAGATTACAACAGATGCATTGTATTCCTTCCCTGAAGTGCCAATTCCAACATTATATTTTGTGAAAGTCCCACGTATAGATGTTGTGTACCCGGCCTCAGCCCAAATGAAATGCCATGCATACCTAGCGTACCAAACAGCTCAACAACTGGAGGTGACTGGTCAAGACCTACCGATGCAGCAAGACTTGCATGGTGGTGAAAGTATTGCACCTCCAACTACACCATTGGAAAATTAAAAGCAAACAAATTAATTGGCTGAAGTAAAATAACACAAACAAAGAAAACAATGCTGCCAATTGAGGCTTAGGGTTCTGCATATGATTTGAATATCAGATTCAAAAGAACTGAAACAAATTACCTTTCCAGAGTCGTTGTAATCAGGAAATTTGGCTAAGGCAATAACTTCAGTGTTCGGCAAGAATTCTGAGAGAACTAAAGTGAAATAGACCTGTACCAAAAAAACACAGTTAAATAGTTGATGACTAGTACCAGTACATTAATATTGTTACCATAACTATGCCTCTGTACCAGTCAACATATCTTTTATGGCAATTTGAATTTTTAGATATGAACATTTTCCGGATTGTATGACAGCATTCCATCAGAACTATCAAATTAACATAGAGAAAAGGATAGAAAAGTTAAAAATCCAAAAATTCAGTAGGATAATACATTTGAATCTGTGTTGAATTTTATATCGACGAGGGCATTGTTGTATTTGTATCAAGTAGATAGGATGCTCCTTTCTTCAAAGAAGTAGCTGTTAGGCTCTGGAAAAATTAACAAAAAATAAGATACCAATGATATGATCCTTTTAAAAAAAAAATTTAGCACCATATCAATTTATATATATTATTTTAGATAAAATAGAGATATAAAGCTTGTACGCACATTTAACAAAGGTTACAACTTAATACTATCATTTAGATTTTAGGTTTTCAACTATAGCTATCAGCCCTGACGCAAGATATATACACAAATTTATGATTTCCTATGAAAGTAAAAAACAAAAAGAATAACAAGTATATAATCTGATCTGGTTTCCTCATTGTGTAATTAACAAGAACACTACAAGGTTTCTTAGTTGCATTACTAAGAAAATACTACATGCTTAATTAGCTCAATGCAAAGACTATATTTTGGATGTGGATGTAAATGACAATCCTAATTAATACAAATGGGCATCAGCCTTTTTAAAAAAAAAAAAAAAAAGCTCAATGCAAAGACTACAATTAAAGTCTAAACTACTTAATTAGTGGCTAAGGTCTAACTAAGGCAATGCCCTTAGTGCGGAATATCATAGGTGACAGGTTTCAAATCCGGTTAGAAGATCTCTTGAGCAAAGATATTTAAAGTTGAAAGGCTTGAATGCTTCATCTTTATTTATCTCAAAAAAAATTAAATTACACTTGACTAACAAGTTGGAATGGATCAAAACTACTTCAAGTGTGATTTCCCAGTAAAAACATTAGAAAGAAAGAAAAATTAATAAATTACCACTCCATTAGTGGTAACAGTAAACAATGCCAGGCTCTGATCATAGCTGTAGTCCCTGGTCAGCAGATCTCTTCAAACAAAATCGCACTTATATGAGCAAATAAATTCTGAAAAATAAAAAAAATAAAAAATAAACACAAACTACCAGTAATTAACAGGAGTGAGATTTGGCTGGAAATCTTACCTTTCGCTTTCTTCCCAATATCGGATAATAGACCAGGTCCCTTCATCTTACTTCTAGATAGAGAAAGAGAGCGGTAATTTCATTTCTTTTCTTCTTCTGTTTTTTATATTTCGAGAAATCTGGGGCTTGCCGATTTTTTCTAGAGTACTCTCAATTAAATAAAAATTAACAGAAATGCCCTCAGTTTTTTTTTTAAAGCTGTCCTAACCGCTCCATAGTGGGGCGGTTTTCTTATGTGGCGGATCATCCCACTGTCGTACGGTTATGTTTTTTCTTGGAAAAATATTACAATAAAAACAGTAAACTAAATGACTGTAAATGACAAAAAAATCAAAAATTAAAAATTAAAAATTTAATTGAAAACTTCAACTCAAGTTTTGAGACTCTTTTCTTTGTTTTTTGTAATTCTAAATTTTGAAAATTGGCATGGTGGTCACTGACGCATGTATCTTTTCACAAGTCTTCCGAAAAGTGATCATTTGTTAAAATCGGACACTCAAGCACTTTGTGAAAAGTAGTCATTTTGTGTCTTCTCAGTAAAGATTTCGTCTCTCTTGTCTTATCTCTTATTCTGGCTTCACCTATTTACGAGAGATATCTTAGATAAATAAATGTACAACCTACAGGTGCTTTATAAATGAGAGAAATGACTTATAAAATATAGATATATGTGCATTATAATAGAAAGACATTGATTGATGACGTGGAAAAATAAATAAAAATACAATAAAACTTGTATATAATTGTGGGAGCATTCATATACATTTGTCTAAAAGAAAAATGTTCCGTATTTTTTAATTGAACTAATACAATATTTATGTTTAATTCTGTTATTTAGTCAGAATTTTATATTGTCAATTTGATAACAATCATTAAAAAATTAATTGGTGAACAATTTCACTACTCTAAGGTGTCTCATATTTTGCACAACTTTATGAAAAGTCTCACCCGTTCAAATACATCGCACGGATCTCAAAGCTCAGATAATACTGGCCTCCGGCGCTATCTTCGAATAGGCACTGGACACGTTGGTTGCGCAAAATATAAAATATCTCAGAGGATTCGCACTCGTTCAGCGTACCTGATCGTCTAGGATACTTGTCAAAATGAATTTCGGAATATATTTGGATCAAAGTGATTCGTGCAAGATTAAAATTGACGATTCAGATCTCATTCTACACGGTCAGGTATTGCACTGTATCTGAATTTCCAATTTAAAGGGTGATTGTCGTGTTATGTGGCTTGAGGAAGAACCCAAAGGGGAGACCTCATACTGTCCAGCATGAGGTGGAGAAAGAAAATAGAATCTTACCTCCACCTTTTGCTTTGCTTAATTTTTTTTTATTTTTTTTGGATAAAAGGCAAAATTTGGTTTGCTTAATTAGTTTTCGAGCTTTTCTGACTAATTACTAATTAAAACATGATTATTTAGTTATACTGATCGATCACGTAACCATTAAATGGTACATCATTATAATACGCCCTTTCAAATGTCTTCATTTTTTTTTTTATCTCTATGGTGCTTTTAATTTTTAATTTTTGAATAAAAAAATTCAAATATTTATACGTCAAAATAAAATTGACGGATATGATCAATATTATTTTTTTGCATAGACATTAAATATTATCAACTTTGATTTTGATTTTATATGAATTAATAAATTGAAAATCAACGTTCATAAATTATCCAAATCAAAATATCATGTTCTTTTACATATGTATAGAAAAAATAATATTGATCATATCTAACTGTTTTATTTTAATATCAAGTTTTTAAATTTTAAATTATTATAGTTAGAAAAACAAATATATAATGAAGACAAAAAAAAAAAAAAAAATTGAATCCTCTTCTTAAATTATGACAACAGTGTCATCCTGTTTGGGTAAACATTTCAAACAGAGCAATTTTGATTTGATGCAGCGCACGATCCATAGATCCACATGCAGCTGTGATTATATCGTTCAGTGTGCTGCATGAAGTTAAAACTTAAAACTACATTGTTAAAAAAAATTCGCCCTCGTTTCTGAATTCGGATCCTCCCAGATACCACAAAAAGGAATCTCTTACCGATACTAGATCCGAACTGTTCTTTTAACTTTGCACGAATCTCAAAGCTATCCCCGAATAGGCACCTGCTTGGAGTAATCTGAACCGCTCTTTTAGTAATTAGTAATTGTGAAAGAAACAAAGTTTGAGATATCTCAGAGGATGTGAATTCGAAGCCGACGGAGGGCATAATTTGAGGAAGATCGCGTGAACAGGTTTTTTTTATAAATCGGAGGCAAATTCGCAGCAGATAGAGAACATTTGCGGACGGTTTTATTGATGACATGAGATGACGTGAGACTAAATTGATCTGTGGCCTTCATAAATAATCGGACGGTTATTCAACAGTGTGACACTGTTCATTGATTGCGTGAAAATTAAGGAATTATAATATGGATTCCTCGTTTCTCCGAGTCCGAGAGAGGAGGAATGAATAATGGATAATAATTTGGGCAAGGCCAGTTGGAATTAATTTCGGGCTTCATAAGCGGTCCGTTGGTTCTTCGTACTCTTTTAACTAGGCTTGGATTGCCTTGTAATAACTGATAAGAAATGAAAGCACTGTTTTGGGCCACAATTGCTTGGGCTTATTTTATGGATGAGGAGCATTAATCGACTTGGCGTTTAACTTGCAACGTAAATAACATCGTTCAACGCTTAAAGCGGTTTTACTTGGAAGCTTAGATTAAAAGAAACATTAATTAATGGCATTCAATCACAATGGCTATGGGGAAGGGAAACCACGAGCTACGAAACGTAAAACATGATTTAAGACGCCTAGAATTGAAGGGACTTATAATATTATTTGAGATATCGATCATGGTGGTATATATATATATATATATAATTAGTACTTGCAGCAGTGATAAAGAGAAATGAATGCTTTATAAATTAAAACTGAGTTGTACTAGAAAAGTCAATATGTAAATTTCTTAGTTTTTGAAATTTTAGATGACTGAATATGATATTACGAATTGGAAAGGGAAAATACCTATTTTTTTAGATTTTTGAGGGATATACGTGAAATTCCCATGGCACTAGTATTCTGTCTCAATAATTGTTTGATAGATAATACAAGTATTGTTATTTTTTTAATTCAAAAAATATGATTTTTGTTTATAGTGCATTAGCATATGCTTGTGCAGTGAGACAAAATTAAAGAGGAAAATATATGAAAATCATGGACACAAAGTACAAATAAAAATCTTAGATAACACACAAACAACAAGAAATATTTATTTAGCCTGTGGCAATAGTTAATGGAAGATGTTTCCAGTACATAAACGAGCAAACCGGGACCATATCTTTGAAAAAAAAAAAAAAAAGGAAAATGAAATGATACTAAGGAAAATCGGAATATTAACTAATAAGAAAATATTGACATACAAATCCTCTGCGTTTAAGAGCCCTAAAATTGCCAACCCATCCAAAAAGACAAAATATACAAAAATTATTAAAGCTCTGAGTAACCTTACTGTAACAGATAGAGATTGGAGGTGCTCACCATTAATGCTCCACATGTATGCATTGATTGCTTCCCCCCTCATTTAAACCCTAATTCCAATTGACAGGTACAATATCACTGCTTCTTCCTCTTGAGGAGGAGAGGAGAAGAAAATGAATTAGAATTGAAAGGTGAAAACCAGAGCTCAAGAGCATCTTCCTCAAAGAAAATAAAAAGCAAAAAGAAAATAAAAAGAAGAAGAAATGGAGGTGAGAACATGGCAAGAATTGGGGGTGGTAGATACTATATATGAAGAAGATCAAGAAGAAGATGAAGGGGCATGTTTCAATTCGCTCTCTCTTTCTTCGTCTGCCGTAGGATCGCCAAGCAACCGCTCGGATTTGTCACCTCCTTCAACTCTTCGGGGAATTGTCGAAGCATGGTATATTAATTCTTATCTGTTGCTGGACCTCTGCTATTCTTTTTTTATCAATATTTTTTAGTGGTGTTTTTGTGTTCAAAGTCTATTTCATCATGTTAGTTTAATTTACCAATAATTGCACTTGAACTACTTTTAAATGTTTTTATATCAAGTTTTAAATAAGATTGCTCTGTTTTATCATACTATAACAAATTTGTTTCTTTTCTGGTAAAGGTAGAGAGAATTTTTGGAACACAGTGCTAACTTATTTCATAAGTTGTTTGGTTTTGTACTTGTTATTTATATTTTGATTCTGAATTTTTGTTTTGATAAGGTCACGGGAGAAAGGATGTCGACCGGATGTTATCGTAAGAGTTCAGGATCAGTGCTTTCGCTTACACAAGGTACTTTAAATTGATTATAGGCTAGTAAAATAATTTTCTGTTTTGTTAAATTTTTTAATTATGCTTTCCGGGAAAAATATCCTACGTACATTATTTCTTCTCAATAATACAAGAGATGTTTTTTCAAACGAGTACATTGAGATTGGGAGATAATTAATCTGTTTGCATTTAACCATTAATATAGGCCTATTTACCCTACATAATTCACCATGAATTTAACAAAGAAAATGCTGGCACTCACAAATTTACCTGAAACTACCGGTATAAATTAATGAGTACATTAAACAGAAATAATTAATTTGAATTCATCTACCTATTATTAATATTGTAGGCCCATTTATGATTTATCCACCAATAATTCACCTCAAACTTAACAAAACCATTGCTAGCTAGGGTATTTACAAATGTACCTAAAACTAGTACCAGTGTAAGGTATATATGATCAGTAGCCACACCAATTTAATCCAAAAATGGCTGTTTGTACAAAACTGAATCAAACCTCTACATTCCTCTTTCTTAATATGTACATGCAATGAATAAATCTGTAACCGTATGCATTCATGTTTGCTTGCCGTTGCCGACCTACATATGTTTATTTTTTGTGTTTAATTTACACTGTGACTGGGGACTGGGGAGGGGATGGCACGGGATTCAACTTTCAGACACAAAATCAGGGAATTGGCAGATCTGGCATCTAGCAATCCATCCAAGGTCACTGTTAGCCTTAAAAATCCTATAGTTTCATTCCTACGCCTCATATCTGTTGCTTTTACAATATAGCCACCCATGTTGCGACTCACATTTATACTGTGTCCATATAGTTATCGTTTGTAGATAATAACATTGCTACTTAATTTGTGGGTTGAAAAAGTATTCAAATGTCTCTATTTTTTGTGCTTAATTCCATTATATCTCTACTTTTAGAACTACAATAACTTAAAATTAAGAACTTAAATGTCAAAATAAATGGTTAGATATGATCTGTATTATTTTCTTTATGCAAGTAAAAGATCATGATATTTTGATTTTGTTTTGATTAGTATCAAAAGTTTGCAAAAAGATATCCATGTTGATAAATTCTGGACATTGATTTTTCAATTTATTGATTCATATAGAATTAAAATTGAAAAGTGAAAATTTTAAATGTGTACATAGAGAAAATAATATAGATCATATCTAGCAGTTTTATTTTGACATATAAATTTTAGAATTTTTATTATTAGAAAATTAAAAAAATGATGACATAATAAAAACACAAAAAAAAATTGAAGATATTTGAAACCTACTCAAATTTTAAATAGTGTAGTTTACAGTTTAATATTTGAATCTAAAGGGCAATGACTCGTCACACGAAAAAAAAAAATAAGGAAATTTGAGGTGTGGTTTTCGATCTGGTCCCAAAAAGGACAGGAAGCAGTTTTCCCCACAGACACCACACCAGTGCTCGGTTGTATTTCTTGGCTCTCATTGATTATAGTTCCTGTATAACATTTAATTTCCCTCCATGTCCTTTTCTCTTCTTTCAAACTTATTGCCATTTTCGATCGGTTATGTTTTCCACCTTTTCATCCATTTATCATGGTAACTCTCTACCTAGTATTGGCACCTCATTTATGTCCATGCAATCCATAGTAAATGCCTTCTTCCATTTCCATTGACTGCCTTGGCGCTTGCTTTGAAAATCTTCAAATTATTTCTTCCGTTTAATTATGCAATTATGTAGATACAACCCTATAAAATTATAGTTTGAATATGCATGAAAATTTTCCAAGCGCGCATATATGATTTTGACGCACGAAAAAAAAATGTGATTTGTGTACATTTAAAGAGTGAATTATACACGAGTTTTAAAGAAAAATAAATAAAAGATGAACCGAGAGATGAGTGATCTTTCACATTAGCAATCCTCATTTCAGTATATATACAGTTAAAGTTTTGCTTAAAATAAGGAAAAAAAAGAAGAAGGAAAAAACAAATCATTTACAATTAAATATGATCGTTTGTTTCATCATATATTCAGGATCCAGTGATACATCGGTGTGGCTACTTGAAGCGCCGGTTAACAGATTCATCCGACATGACCATCGAACTTCCTTTGGGTCTAACAACCAATGCTTTTTTGCTTGTCATAATATCCTGTTACAATGACGACATATCCTTAACTCCATCAAATCTCGTCTTGGTCCAAGCTGCAGCTCAGTGGCTCGAGATATCAAATAACGACTCGAGCACCACACCTTTTCTGACAACCCTTATTGAGGATTATTTCTTCCAGGAGGTGGCTACAGAATCAGCCCGGACAATTGAGGTTCTAAGATCATGTGCAAAATTATTTGGAGGCGAGGTATCGACGCTGGCTGTGGCACTTTTTGTAAGGTGTGTTGAGGTTTTGGCTGGATCGTTTGGAGCAGGAGATGAGTGGCTCGATGATTTGACAGCATTGCCCGTTGAGGATATGCAAGCTGTCGCAGAGGAGATGCACGAGAGGTCGCTGCATGATCACGATTTGCTCTACCGAATTGTCGACCACTACCTTGAGGTCAGTTCTAAACTTTAACTTGTTTGCTGAATAATGTGATCATAAGATTTTTGTTATTTTTCAAATTTTCTTTTATAATTTTTTAGTATATCACTCGTTAGAATTCAAATTAATAATGGATATTGGTTATAGATTTGTAGCTATTCGACATCAGAATCGATCGTAACTAAAAAAATTGACTTGACCCAGTTTGTAAAAAATATATCTTGAAAGGCCAGAACATTAACGTAAGCCCAATAAAACCCATTTTAAGCCTGTAGTTTAACCCATTATCATTAATCAGCCTTTTAGCACTCTATTTTGGGTCCCCTTCTCAGCCTAATTAAACTTTAAACGGGCTCGTTTTAGATTTACGTAATTTTTAAAAATTCGTGTCAGATTAAAATGGATGATTTGAATCTCACTCTATAATTTATACTTTATAGTAATTTACTAATCCGAATTCTTATGTATGGCCACATTTATTTGATTACTCTTGTTAAATTAAGTACACAAGAAATAGACACAAATAATACTAGAACGAAATAGCATCCTTCTTTTATTTTATTTTCTCTCTTGGAATTCAATGATTTCACTCAAAGACTCTTAACAATCATCCTATCAAAAAGAAAAGAAAAGAAAAGAAAAAAAAAAGACTCTAACATATCCCTTTCAATACGGATTGAAAATAGAACCACGAGGGTAAACTAAGTGAGGAAGACAAGGCAAGGCTATGCTACACCATCACTTGCGCGAGCCTCTCGCCGCCTCTATTCATGCACTTGGTACAAAACCCCCGCCTCCCCTTGCGCTTCATCGTTCAAGCAATGCTGCTCGACCAACTCCAATCCCACCACTCGCTCTTCCACCACCAGCAACCTATCATCGCACCACAACTTAAACCATCACAGCCACAACAACTGCTCACAGCACCACCAGCACAAACACTCGGTGCGATTTTACAGCGTGATGCGCTACTCAGGCAATCTGCGCACTTGCGTGCCTCCATGGAGGCTACGAGCTTTCGCATGAGAGTCTCGAAAGAGAGATGGCTGGGCTTAAGAGGTGTCTCAGAAGATCTGAGGAGACAGCACCGTCTCAGAGCTTTCGAACTGTAAGCGAATCTACTGCCAAGTCTGGTGGTGTAGAGGGGAAGGCGTTTTTTGGGACAAAATTGGTACGCGGGTTTAAGAGATTTTTCATGAAGGGTGGCGGGGCTTCGGCCGAGTGCCGTAGATTGGGTGTGATTGGCGATGCACCGGCCGGGCATAGGAGGAATCGATCTCTCAGCAGTGTAGAGATTGCTTGACTAGTTGTGTGGATCGATCTCTTTGATTAATTATGAATTGTTATATACAGCGGTGTGCTATTAGTCTGTTAGTTTCTTCTTCTTTTTTTCATCTCACTCTCTTTGTATTTAAATTTTTTATTAGATAAGTTTCAGGTGTCAAAATTTGGCTTCCTAACAAGTGAT